>VXBH01003654.1:165958-243819 GCA_013400035.1 Rynchops niger
GCCCGCCGCCTCCAGCAGGCGGAGGGAGCCGTGCCCGCCCAGCCGCCGGGCTGCCCCCAGCCCCGCCAGCCCCGCGCCCACCACCACCACCCGCCGCCCTCCGCTGCCGCCATCCATGGCGCCCAGTACGACCCGTCACGGGCCCGCCCCCTCCGCCAGACCCCGCCCCTTCCGACAAGCCCGGCCCCCTCCATAGGCCTCGCCCCCTCCACAGGCCTCGGCCCTCCCAGAGGCCTCGCCCCGCTTTCTCCATTCTCCAGCTCCCCGAGCCTGGCGGAGAAGCGACCGCGGATGTTCGGTCGGCCTCTCATGGTGAGTCGGTCGCTTCAGTGAACGGCACCGAACACCGCGTCGTAGGTGGAGGGGCGGGAAAAGAGGACCTTTCCCGAGGGGGGGGGGGGACACACCCAGGGCCGCCTCACCACTTTCCTTCTCATCCCCATCCCGCGCCGGCAGCTGCCCAGTGCCAGTGCTGGGCAGCCTGGCAAGGTGGAGGAGCCCCTGAATGCCTCCGTCCAGTCCATCAGTCAAGCTGCCCTGGCCCCCAGTCCTGCTTGCCAGTGATTTCTCAGCTGTTGTGGCCACCACTAAAGGTCTCTGACCCTGAGGCTGCCTGGCGGTTCTTTGCTGGCGATCGATGGTTCCTGCCCCGATGCAGCATGGGGGATATCCCTGCCTCCTGCCCACCTCAGCGGTGGTGGGGTGCAGGTACCGGGGTGTTTCCAGCCGGGCAGCACCCATCATGGCACCCTGAACACCCGTCCGGCTGTGGCTGGGGTCACCCCACCAGCGTTGATCTCTGCCGGCCTCCAGTACTGGGCAGCACCCTTGAAAATATTTACATGCAAGAAAGAGGCGGGGGTGTCAGAGCTGCAGCACAGGGTCCTGGAATCCCCTTTGAGCATTTATTTTGGAGGGTTTTTCCCCACCTCTGGGTGGGACTGCATGGGGGAAGTGGTACACACTACCATGGGATACTGGGCTGGAGGCAGCTTCATGGGGAGACAGCGGCCCTGTGACCTGGCCCCAGGGTATTTGCGCCATCGTCTCCCAGGGATGGAGGATGGGGATTCCCGGGGTGTCAGTGCTGAGCCATGCAGCCCTCCCTGGGGACCTCCTGGGACCAAATGGTGCAGGCAAGTGCCTGGCTTGGCCCAGCTGAGTCCTGAACCCCCACCAGATGAAGACCTTTCACCTTGCTGGGGACCCCTCTGGGGGAAGAAGTTTTCCCCACATCCAACCTGACCCCGCTTGGGCTGTGATCTGCGGCCGGGGCTCCTCATTGCATCACCTGAGAAGGGTTTGACCCTCCATCCCTGCCTGTGTGGCAATCAGGGGCTGCTTTCAGGCGCCCGCCTCAGCCCCCCACCTCTCCACAGCCAGACCCAACAAGCCCAGCTCCCTCCCATCACCTCCTGGGTTGGGTGCTCTAATCCCCAACCCACTGGGCTGCCAACCGTGGGGTCACAGCAGGGTCCCCGCATCCTCCTTGCACAGCCCAGGACACAGGTCCACTATTACCCAGGGATCCTTCCAAGCAGGGCTGCCTGGCCAGTGGCTCCTGTCAGCCCTGATGCCTTGGTTGACCCTGGCATGCTGCCACCAGTCCTTAGGGAGCTCCCAAGCAAGGAAGACAACAGACCCCGACAATCAAGGGATGTATGGGAAGCACTGTCACCACAAGTGTGTCAGGCCAGCAGGAAGGAGGGGACAGTAGGGGATGTCCCACTGCCTTCCTGGCCTGTCCTGGCTGAGGGAGAGGGGCCAGGACACCAAGCATCTCCCTGGAGAGCTGCCGCTCTACAGCGACCCCTCCATCAGCTCCAAGATGCTGCTGTAGAGACGCCTGGGAGCGTCCAGGCCCCAGATGAAGTCCCAGTGGTTCCAGTCAGGGATGTGGTCATAGGTGACGAGGTGGGCGATGCGGAGCAGCAGCTGGCGTACATCCCTCCAGTCAGCCGCCCAGTCTTCCCCCCCTGACCACACTGCGGTGGGCACAAGCATCTCCTCCACCTCGTAGGAGGGAGGTGTCTCCTGTAGGGACAGAGGAGACTCTGAGGAACCATCGCTGTGGCCAACACCTGCAAACCAGCCCATCCCTGCACCACCCAGGAGAGTCCCCTGACATCTCCAGCCACCAGCACTGCTACTGCAGCCTCCTACCTGGTGGTACACGGCTGGGTTTTTGCTGCCATAGTCGAAGGCTTTGAATTCTCCTGATTTCATCACCTAGGAGGAGAGGATAGATCTGCAGCGGGAGGCCAGCAAGCACCGCTGTGTCGGTCTGGCATCTCCCGTCCTCCTCGAGGGACCGCATCACGAGAGAGTGTTCAACACAGGACGTTGCAAAAGGAGGTGGCATCCCTGCAAACCCAGGCTTTCCACCTTTTTTAACAGGGTGATTCTTTGACCTCCAGCTCCATGCCTGTCCCCAGCTATGGGCTGATAAACCAAGGTGTTGCATGTGACTCCTTGTCTGCCCCAGTGCGATGCTTGTGCCTCTGAATACCTGCTCATCACCTGTAGCACCGTGTGTGCAGGATGCTGCCAGAGGACTTCACATTGGTAAGCTTTCCTTCAACAACTGGATCATCCTTACCTTCTCGTGACACTGGGGGCTCAGAGTACAGAGACATTGGTGAGCCAAGTTATTATGAGTTGCTTCTGTGCTAGGAGCAAAAGCTCAGATGCCTGCACAATAGCTACATTGATTAAAAAGACCTTTTTTGCCTTCCCCGTTGCCTATAATTTGTCTCTGCAAGGAGGCACCAGAGTGGGGGGGCTTCAGCCTGACCTTGTGTCCAGCAGAGCCAGTCCCGCAGCTGCAGCAGGTTGCTCAGACTGTCAGAGTCTGGCCCTGGTATCTCCGGCACCCCTTTGGGCAGGGCGAGATGCTGTTGGATCCCCCTTTGCCACCTCATCTCTGGCTGAGCAGGCCCAGCTCCCTCAGCCTCTCCTCGTATGCCCTGGCTTCCACCCACCATCACCATGATGTCCCCAGGCTCACTCTGCCTTGGGGATCCTTGAGGTCCCCAAACTGATCCCAGCATCCAGCTGTGGCCTCCCCATCCGTTCCCTTGCTCCTGCTTGGCACAGCTCAGGGCACGCACCCTGGCGTCTTCTGATTCCTAAAGGGACTGGGGCAGCTCATCCAGCATCCAGCGCCTCTACTGTATGCCTAATTTGTTGCTTTTACTTTCTGACAAGCTGCTAATGTCCAAGATCCCTGATCTCTCACACCTGCCCTGGACACACCAGGCTCTCAGTGAAGTTACCATCCCATGGGTGAAACCATTTGCACTTCAGGGAACCTACCTGGGCCCAGTGTATCATGTTTTTGACAGATGTCCCATCTGGATAGTGGGATGTGTACACATCCAGCCGTGTCTACAAGGAAACATATTCAAGCTATCATTGCTTCACAATGGACAGGAGTGAGGATGGTAGTTGCCAGATGATGAGTTTCCCAAAACAGCCACCACTGAGTCACACTTCCTAGAGTTGGGTCGGGTTCAGGAATATAATCTTCATTAAAAATCAATTGCTCTGAGACAGCTCCAGGGGGAGAACGGATGATAAAGGATGAGACACCCTTAGCTCCTGTGGATACCTCATCTGGGCTCAGGGACTGTGCTCAAGACCTTAGTGACTACCCCGTGTCATCCAGATACTGCTTTAGCAGACTTGACATAGGATGGGCAGGAGCAGGGGTTGCACCCCAGGGCTGCTGGTGGGAGGTACCATGGTGACAGGCAGCCCTAACTCAGATATGCTATCAAGTGCCACCTGGCTCCAGATCCCTTGCCCCCACACTGCACCCCACGCCCTCCTGGCGCTGCACCCACCATGTTGAGGTTCTTCTCGTTGTAGCCACCCAGCAGAAAGAGGAGGTTGGCACAGGGTTTGTGCAGCAGTGGGTGCCTGCACAGCTCGGGGAGAAACCTCCACAGCTTCCTCATCCGCAGCGAGGCATCTGTTCTGCCAAGCAGAAGCTGCAGAAGCAAAGGGCAAGGGTGATTTCCTGCATTTCCCTGGCATCCCCTTGGACCGCCTCCCCGAATCCGCCTCCAGCCACTGTCCCCATGAGCTCTCCCACTAGCTGGGTGGTGAGGGGATGTGTGGCACAGGGTCCCCACAGGACCCAAACCTTCTACTCCTTCGTTCCTGCCTCACTGAGATGTGTACAGCTCGTGGCAAGAGGTGGTACTGACCAAAGGCACAACAGGGGAATCAATATTTGAGATTCTTCTCTTTCCCCCCACTTCCCTCAAGCGTTGGATTCATTTTTCACTGTCATTAAACTCAATGCAGCAAAGCTGCTAATTTCCAGGCTGTCTGTCTGGTGCCCTCATAAGAAAGACCAGTTCCAACACCTGAGGATCCTCCAGATAGAAGGGGAGCACGCACTCAACAAAGGGATGGTGCAGGAGTGCCCCTGCACCCGAATCGTGTCTGTGCTTACAAATTAGCGGGAAGTAACTTTTCTGCTGCATTGGATAGCCCCAGGGACTGCATCTGGGCACGATCCCTTTCCTAGCGCTGATGTGTTCAGGGGAGGAGCATGAAGTAGTCCCTACCTGAACCACATTGAATTGCCTGTCCAGAAGGAAGGACATTTTCATGATGGGACTTTTGGCATACTTGATTGTCAGTACTGGAGCCAGGGCAAAGAACATTTTGATTTTCTGAGCCAGTTCTGGCATGGTTGAAAATGCAATGAATGCTGAGAAAACAGAAAAAAAAACCCTGAGACTTGGTTGATCTTTCTTCAGGTGCTTACTCCAAGCGTTCGCTTGGACCCACTGCCCAGATCTGTTTAGCTGGCATTATCTCCAATTAGAAATCTGGGACCTCTTGCCACCATTCTGCTTAATTTTAGTGCTAGAGGTGTCCAAAAGGAGACAATGCCTTTATTCCTATAGCCAGAAGTGGCTGACGAAGCACTTCAACGAGTACCACTGATGGGAAGTCCTGCCCCATTCGCCAGGTGATGGGAATGATGCTGTCATCTTCCATCGACCACCGGTAAAGGTTATCATTGTCACAGAGGTTATCTCATACCCCTGGTGGCCCAGCTGGTCAAAAAAAGCACCAGGCATTACATCGGAAAGCAGAAGCTGTGACCTCCATGCAAAATGCCTTTGGTTTTGACGTGGAACACTGCAATTCGGTTTTCTAGGTTGAATTACAGCTGCTCCAGTTGCAGTGAAGAGCTTACTGAGGTCGCCAGGAGCTTTCTTACCCTAGGAGCATGCTGGTCCTCCCAGATGCCTTGTATGGAAAGCATGGCTGCTGTGGGACTTCTCACTGCAAGAGACCTTCTACCTAATGTGCCTGCTTGGCAGCCCGCAAAGATGGGACCCCTCTGCTTTCTGCCTACAAACACCAAAATTAATGTTTTCAAGGTGGTCCAGGCAATGTGGTGTGCAGCCCTTTCTAACGCACCTATTGTGCAGCCCTGTGAGTAGCCAACGTAATAGATCTGCTTCTGCCCAGTCTTCTGCAGAACAAAGTCGATCATGGCTGGGAGGTCGTACATTGCCATTTCGTGAAAGCTGCAACACAGGAGTAGCACGTTGGTTATAAGGTAGCGCCAGAAGAACAAACTTACCTTTGAATTTTGGTTGCCTTGTGTTGTTCATATATCGAAGGGCTTAACATCTGGGGATGATTTTCCAGAAAATTACTATGAGCTAGGTGAAACTGCACAGGGTCTGAAGGCATCTCTCCTTCCATGGCCTCATCCTTCCCTGAAAGGGCTTAGTCCTCCTTATAAGCATGGTTAGGGTTAAGAAACTGTGAAGAGCCTGGCCAGCTGTGCATTCAGGTGCAATAACCAGCGGCTCTGCAGATCCAGAGTTGAATCTCATCAGGATTACAGCACCAGCTCTGCTTCTAGAGATGCTCTTTCCTTGAAGGGAACAGAGCACCAGTTCCTGCCCATGTGCCTTTTAGTGTGGTATGGTGAAATGCAGGCCTACTTTATTAGCTTATTTTTACTGGAAGCGTGTTTATGAGCTTGGGAAATCCAGGAGTGCTCTCTGAAGATCAACTCGGAGTAGCAGCAGCTTAAAATGCTGTTCTTGGGAAGAAGGTTTCTGTGGACAATGTCTAGAAGTGGAGGTTGCAATGATGCTTTTAGACACCTTGCTGGGGGGGCTTGGCTGGGGAGGCCCCCACGGAGGCCACAAGATAGGGCTGATGTCTCTGCAAGTTGGGTGTCTCCCCACAGGCAGCAGTGCCCTGTGCTCTTGGCAAGGCCAGGCTACTGCAGGGAGGTGTTTACACCACGTCAGCAGGCACGTCTGCACAAGTTCTTCCATCCTCCCCGGGGACATCACTGGGAGGTCTGGGGGAGGCCATACCTGGGGATTAGGTGCTCTGACTTGCCTGCTTGGAGGCACCCATCCCTGCCTAGAGAATTTTGCCACACTTTTGTAATCCACTGCAGCCCACCTGAAATCCCAGAATTCAACCTGGTCAGCTGAAAGGTGCTGGTGTCTCCGGGACCAACTTGTCCCCCGGCTGTTTCCCAGCCAGACGTCATAGCCGGAGTCTGCTAGTACGAAGCCAAGGCTGTTGTTAGCCAGATTTTGCACCCAGTGGCTGCCTTCTCCGAATAACCCATGCTGGAGAAACACGACTGGCTTGGGCCCTGAATGTGAAGGAAACGGCATGTTTCATTGAACCAGAATTCATCTACTTACCCCAAATTCAGGCCAACAAAGCATCTTTCTTGCACTGCTAGAGGACATACACTGTGCGTTGTAATGACGTCTTCTGGTGAAGGAATCCTTGCCATAGTCATCTCATGGTGGATGCCCTCCTTGTCTCAGGCTGGAGGGCTGCAGATGTCCCTCCTAAGCCTTTCAGACCCTGGGTGCTCATCCCCACAAGCTCAGCACTGTGACCACTGGCAACAGCCCTGCAAAACCTCAGGTGTACAGGCTCATCCCTCAGATCGTTGAAGCCCCAAAGCCACAAATTTATGGGGGAAAAAATTAAATGACAAGCTCTCTTAAGATGTGCCCGCTCCCTCTGAACCTTAACATCCAGGCTCTGCTTGATACGAAAGGCGGTTGCTGTGCTGCACGCACGCTTTCCTATGCTGGTTGCTAAAGCCTTGACTGTAAATTGGAGAAGTACTGTGGTTTTGTTATTTTTGATTTAACAATAAATACTCCCCTGGCCTGGTAAGGTTCATCTCTTTACCTGCTTGTTATGTTAAGGTGGGTTTTTTAAAATTTTTTTTTGGTTGGTTTTTTTTTCCTAGCTTCCCTGCGAAATAGAGCCATACCTCTGTTCCTAGGATTTCCTCTCCCGTGAGGAATTCTGTTCAGGCTGACGTAGTAGCTGTCGCGAGTCAGGACTTCATACTCCTCACTGGGGTACCCTCTGTGGCAGATCATTTGGCTCTGGGAAAAGAAAAACCCAGGCAGAAAGCTTTCTGTAGCCGAGGGTCTCATTTGACTCAAAGAACACATCCCTCATCCTCTGGGATGCCTTTGCAAAACTGAAACGCTGCAGCAGCTGGGGCTTTGCTTTGCCTGGGGTGCCTCTGGATCAGATGAAGACTTTTTTGAGAGAGGATGGTCTGTCCGAATCCCATGCCTGCTCCAGTGAGATGCCCAAGGGAAGAGGAGACTCTCAGACGGTGAGCAAGAGGGGAGCCGGCGGCAGCAAGGGCTCTCCACCAGTGTCTGCCTTTGAAATGCTTCCAAAAACAAAGACTGAAATGAAAGGGATTTGCTGACAGCTGACACTGGTGGCAGGACATGTCATGTCATGCTCTGGGCCAGTGAGCAGGGCAGATAGACAGCAAGGCATGTCAGACCTGCTGAGCTGGACTGACTGGAAGGGCAATAGGACGAGCCCCATAGGATTTGTTGCAGGGCTCCTGAGGCTCTGCCTGAGCTTTATTTATGCGAAAAACTCCACAGACTGGTAAGTTTCAGTGTGGTGAAATCCAGCTGCGATCCTGCCTACACATCGCTCTGTGGTTGCTTTGCCACACATATGATGGAAGAGATTAATATCAGCAATTTTATTGCCCACGTCTTGGGTCCATCTAAACCCACTTTCAGAGACTTTCAGGACTGGCCTGAACACGGCCCCAGGCAACCTCCTGCAGCTGAAACAGAGGAGCCACACACAACTTTCTACCCTTCAGGAAGACGTCTGATCAAATCCAGGCTGGGATTACTCCCTTCTCTAACTGACCTGCTGATAATTGCACTTAATACTGCTGGGAGGAAGAGGAATCCTTCAGGAAGCAGGGCTTGTTAACGATGGTATGGAGGTGACACCATATCACACTGCTCAACAAAACCAGCACACGTGGTGACCTGCGCCGTCACCACATACGTACCTCCACGCCACTCTCACCAATCTAAACGTCTGCAAGCTTTCGGACAGAGTGGAAATTCAAACTTCTGACTTACAACGTTCATGAAAGCCTCAGGATTTGTAACCTTTCTCTGCTGGATGGCATCTGCTGAGTTCACAGGTGCTTGTATCAAAACCAGGATTGCAATAAACAGCCACATCTTGTGTCTGTGTAAAATATTATTATTATTATTATTATTATTATTATTATTACTACTACTACTACTACTATTACTATTATCATCATCATCATCGTTATGAATATCTGTTTGTACTTGGTTATAGTAGGTTAAGTTCTTTACATATCTGAAGACCATATATCATGGTCTGGGCTGGGGAAGCAAAGGAGATTCCCAGTTCCAGCTTCCATTGGAGTCCGTGCATGGCTCTTCATACTCCTCCATACAGAATGGATCCAGTGTTAGCTGAGACCCATTTTTGTCTTTTTAATGGTAAAAAGAAGAAAAGCTTTCTAATGCAAGAACTAAAGTGACGGAAAGCCATCAGGCCAATTGTCACATGGAGGAAATTAATCTGAAGTAAGAGTTTACACTACATGAGGAACACATTTAGCTTGGCTGGGCTATGACTACATCTACACTTTTGCTGTTTCTTTATTGTTTAGCTTTTGCACCAAGAAAGCTAATATTAACAGAAGGATTCTATTAACTGAAACTGGTAGACCCTCATAGGAAGACTATTTATTAAATCAGTGCAGCCTGAAAAAAAACAGAAACATTTTTGATCGCCTTAGAGACTCCTGTCTAGAGCAGAGATCTATTCTTAATATACACAGTTAATATGATTTCTAATGTTTTTCCAGGCTCTTAAAAGTTAGAGCTCAAGTTCAACCCAGTAGCATGAGTTGCAAGTCTTCATGCCAGCTGTCTGGTTACTCTCCACCTCCCTTCTTCCTCCTCCCGATGGGTCTCCCACACCATGAGACATATCTGCCCGCTGAAATATTCCCGGTAACCCTCTCTATGGTATTACCAAGAGGCAAGTTACTGAGGAAAAAAAAAACAATCAATGCATTTTCACCCTGGGGGTAGCTCCAATGCAAATCTGAATTATGTGGAGGAAAATACATTACCAAGTGGAGCCCACTGTCGTATCTGATCAGGCTGGTGGTGTGAATGGTGGTGGCTCTGTCATCGCCAGTGTTAAAAAGAGCACGTTGTGTCAGAGCCCTGCTACGTTGGCACCACGCTGGACCACATCACATGTCCTCCAATAAAGCGATGTGTGTGCTGGTCATATCTTTGATAACTTCCTCTGCTTGCCATGTGGTCATAACTTTCGTGCTTGCAAAGGATTGAGTTTCCAAAAGCAGATGGAGAGGTGTGGTGAGGAATTTCAGCTATGGAGTTGCACCTTAAGCTCATGGTAGCCGCAGTAAAAAAAGTTGAAAGGTTTTCTTTTTAAAGGGTCATTTCCTAACTCCAAGAGACCCTTGGGAATGCCTCTTAGATGAGCTCCTGGGGCAACGAAAGGACTTGGACTCCATCAGCTTCACAAGACCTCAGGAGCATGCCGACCTCTCCATAGACACTCCAAGGACAGGTCAGGCTTCACCGGCTGCCTGGGTGGGAGACATTCGGTAATTACAGCACTCTTTAAAAGTGACAGTGGCCAAGGCAACCTCCACATAGCCCTTACATCCAAGTGACATTGTATTTGGGACTGGCAATTTTCAAAACCTCTGCATCGTTTTCTGGAAAAGCAACCATGCTTAGTGTCTTGCCGATGTCTTGGCAGAGCAGAGGAGAACTTGTGCAATGCCTCTGTTTGGACGAAGCAACAAGAATTACACAGAGTGGAGGTGTTTGTTCTCCACCTCCAGCCCTGTGACCTTACAACCTACGCCTTTCTGTAAATGCTTGGTAGCCACCTAAAAGACTGAGCCTTTGGTTGGCTACCAGGTGCTCTGCTTGAGTATGTGTTTCCCGGTCATGGATTTGGGTGACTTGTAATGTTCATACTGGCCATAGTCTATGAGTGGTATGCAAGTTGAGAAACACAGCCCAAAACATGCATGTGTTACTCCATCCCCCAGACTGTAATTTTCTATGAGAGCCACAACCACTGACACAAAGGGACTGCTTGTGTGGGCGCGATCTTCCTGACAGCAGGTGTGGCCAGAGACCTCACTGTTTCATTACCTTACTTTATAGAATCGTGGAATCACAGAATCACAGAATTGTTAGAATGGGAAAGGATCTTAAAGATCACCTCATTCCAGCCCACCCTGCCCTGGGCAGGGACACCTCCCACCAGACCAGGTTGCTCCAAGCCCCATCCAACCTGGCCTTGAACCCCTCCAGGAATGGGGCAGCCACAGCTTCTCTGGGCAACCTGGGCCAGGGACTCACCGCCCTCACAGTAAAGAATTTCTTCCTAATGTCTAATCTAAATCTCTCCTCTTTCAGTTTAAAACCATTACCTCTCGTCCTATCACTACACTTCCTGATCAAGGGTCCCTCCTCATCTTTCCTGCAGCCCCCTTAAGTACTGGAAGGCCGCTATAAGGTCTCCCTGGAGCTTTCTCTTTTTCAGGCTGAATAATGCAAACTCTCTCAGCCTGTCCTCATAGCAGAGGAGCTCCAGCCCCCTGATGATCTTCATGGCCTCTTGTGGACCTGTTCCAACAGGTCCATGTCCTTCTTATGTTCAGGGCCCCAGACCTGGAGGCAGTACTTCAGGTGGGGTCTCCCAGAGTGGAGTAGAGGGGCAGAATCACCTCCCTTTGTTGGCCATACTGCTTTTGATGCAGCCCAGGATGCGGTTGGCTTTCTTGGCTGTTGAGCGCACATTGCCAGTTCATGTTGAACTTCTCATCCACCAGCACACCCAAGTTGTTCTCCTCAGGGCTGCTCTCAAGCCATTCTTCACCCAGCCTGTATTTGTGCCTGGGATTGCTGTGACCCCAAGTGCAGGACCTTGCACTTGGCCTGATTGAACTTCATGAGGTTCACACGGGCCCACCTCTCAAGCCTGATCAGGTCCCTCTGGATGGCATCCCTTCCCTCCAGTGTGTTGCCTGCACCACGCAGCTTGGTGTCATTGTCAAACTTGCTGAGGGTGTGCTCAAGCCCATTGTTGATGTTGCTGACAAAGATGTTAATAAGCACTGATCCTAATACCAACCCCTGAGGAATGCTGGTTGTCACTGGACTCCACTTGGGCATCAAGCCATTGATCACAACTCTTTGAGTGAGACCATCCACCCAGTTCCTTATCCACCGAGCGGTCCATCCACCAAATCCATGTCTCTCCAATTTAGAGGCAAGGGTGTCAAATGCTTGCACAGGTCTAGGTAGATGACGTGTTGCTCTTCTCTTATCCACGAATGCTGTAAGCTCATTGTAGAAGGCCACCAAATTTTACAGGCACAATTTGCCTTTAGTGAAACCATGTTGGCTGTCACCAATCAACTCCTTATTTTCCATGTGCCTTAGCAGAGTTTCCAGGAGGATCTGCTCCATGGTCTTGACAGGCACAGAGGCGAGACTGGCCGGTCTGTAGTTCCCCGGGTCTTCCTTTTTTCTCTTTTTAAAAATGGTCGTTATGTTTCCCCTTTTCCTGTCAGTGGGAACTTTACTGGACTGCCACAACTTTACAAATATGATGCATAGTGGCTTGGCATCTCCGTCCACCAGTTCCCTCAGTTCTCATCAGGTCCCATGGATTTGTGCACCTTCAGGTTCCTTAGGTGGTCTTAAACCTGGTCTTCTCCTACAGTGGGCAGTTCTTCATTCTCCCAGTCCCTGCCTTTGCTTTCTGTGACTTGAGCAGTGTGGCTAGAGCATTTGCTGGTCAAGACTGAGGCAAAAAAGTCATTGAATACCTCAGCCTTGTCCATACCTGGGGTAACCAGGTTTCCCGTTTCCTTCCGGAGAGGGCCCACATCTTCCCTAGTCTTCCTTTTATCACTGACATACCTACAGAAGCTTTTCTTGTTGCCCTTGATGTGCCCAGCCAGATTTAATTCTATCTTGGCTTTAGCTTGCCTAACCCGATCCCTGGCTGCTCGGACAGTTTCTCTGTATTCCTCCCAGGCTACCTGTCCTTCCTTCCACCCTCTGTAGGTTTCCTTTTTCCGTTGGAGTTTCTCCAGGAGCGCCTTGCTCATCCGTGCAGGCCTCCTGGTGTTTTTGCCCGACTTCCTCTCAGTGGGGATGCATTGCTCCTGAGCTTGGAGGCCTTGAATATTAACCAGTTTTCTTGGGCCCCTCTTCCCTCCAGTGCTTTATCTCACAGTACTCTACCAAGCAGATCCCTCAAGAGGCCAAGTCTGCTCTCCTGAAGTCCAGGGTAGTGAGCTTGCCGTGGGCCCCCCTCACTCCCTTCAGGATTTCGAACTCCACCATCTTGTGGTCACCGCAGGCAAAGCTGCCTTTGAGCTTCACATTCCCCACCAGCCCCTCCTTGCTGCTGAGAATAAGGTCCACAATAGCACCTCTCCTCACTGGCTCCTCTTTCACTTGGAGAAGGAAGTTATCATCAGCACTTTCCAGGAACCTCCTGGATTTCTTATGCCCTGCCATGTTGTCCTTACCCAAGTTGTATTTTTCCACTCTACCATCAGGCTGCCTTCAACAGAATCTAGACAGACCTCACCTTTTACTTGTATGGTCAGCTACTTCATCCACTGTCAAGGCTGCTGCCTTCTGCCTCCACGGAGTACTAGTTATCTAGCAGAGGTACTAAGTACTAGGTACTAAAAGAGGTTGGAAAGGGAGCAGAGACTTCTCCAGTATCCTCAAGCTATGGGACGAGGCTATTGGAGCAGTGTATCAGCGCTGAGGCTGGTGTGCAGTTTAGCACCAGTACCTATCATAACTGTGATAGGAAGGAGAGAAGTTGCCAAGAAAGAGCAGCTAGCTTTTTACTGAGAAACTCTTGTGTAGCTTAGTCAAAGGAAGAATTGAAGACTTTTGAGTTATTTGAAGTTAGGAGACCAAAGCTGGGTGTTTTGACACATAGGTGCAAGTTTAGGTGGAAAGAGCAATACCATCAGGATGCTGCTGTGATTGTACACTGAACAGAATCATAAACAGTCACTAGTATTAACCTATGGTGTCAGGACCCCATAATACATGGTAGGGTGCACAACCAAACATTAGATAGACTGTAACGGGCATCTTAAAATGAAGCTGTATAACCACACTCACAGGATGTTTTTACAGTATTGTTGTGGGAACTAATGTAAGAGAACTCAAGACCATTTAGAAACAGAAAGGTATTTTATATAACTTTCTAATCAAGTAGACTGTACCAATCAGCACTCTCATGCACACATTCTCCGAGGGGCCAAAATGTGTGTATCCACCTGGTCTGGCCGAGGTCACCTGAGTGTGACATGGAAGGTCAGGGTTGCCAGCTATTGATTACTCCATATGCTTTCTGGGTTCTGCTTGAGGTCCAAGGGCCAACTCTTTCTTGACCTCTAAGGTCCTTTAGGAGTCAAAAGTTACCATCAGGTATTGTTTTGCTTCTGCATCTTGTTAACGTCATGCTTCGTAAATATTAGGCACCATTGCTGCTGGGTGTCTTTCATTTTCTTGTTTGAGGAATCACAGGACTGTAACCTGTACTGCTGTTGGGATAACGTGAAGAGAAACAGCCCATGAAATGTGTTGTATCCCTGTTGCTGTCCTGTTAAGAGGTGTGGGTCTTCTGCTGGTGAGTCACCTTCTCTGTGGTGCATCACGGTGCAAGCAACACATTCCACAGCACTTACCAGTTTGACTGGTGTTAATCATGTCCTTGGATATCAGTGCATACCATTCCTCTAACTCTTGCTCTGGTCTTTCTCCTGGTGCTTTCACGCATGTACAAGCCGCCAGACTGTACGCCCAAGACGATGGTAGTTACCTTCTATCCGTTACCTCTTGCCAAGCACAAGGGTAAGTAGGGAGATGCTTAACTAGCTGTCATCTGGTCTTGACATCCTGAACTGGGAAAGAGAGCGTCATTCTGATTTTAGCAATAAGGGAACATCAACTCTTGTGTAATTCCTGCCAGGTAAGCATGATTCCCTTGCAGTAACCTTGGAGAACCTTGCCCAAGTAAAGAACGTGATAAGCAAAGCAGTGTTTATCTGGTTGTACCTCTCCTAGTTTAAAGACCCTCAGCAAGGCTGGGATATCTCCAGCATCTCTGATTACACATTTAGTAGGAGTTTTACGCATGCTGGAGTTATGGATGAAGCCTGATGAACCAACAATTTCTTTTCACAACACCTTGCTGGAATTGTTCACGCAATCATTTTATACACAGTAGTGAAACTGAATCAACAAAAGCATAAAATGTTCCTGAATGTTGATTGTGAAATAGCTGAATTGTGGTCACCAGTGGTTTGTCTCAGCTAATTCTTCCCCATTTCTTTGTTCAGAAGGCTCCAGAACAACTCTGAACTTCTTGTACTTCTTCTCTGATCTCTCTTCATTGCACAATTGGCTTTAAAGGGTATTTTAAAGCCAACTTCATCAAAGTTTCTCACTAAAGAAATACAAACACCTTTCAAATTTGGTACCACAGTGCTCTTTGTATTAGAGAAAAGCTGATTGGGCTCAGCTTAGCCAATGCCCTGGTCAGGGCTATCAGAAACCTTCAGGGAGCAGTAACGTGTCCCACATGATATGGTCCAGGATTAGGACTGGACACCAACAAAGGCTTGTGAAGAGTGTTGGAGGTAGTTATATCTGATCATGATTTTGGCTAACTGTAACTTTCCATGGCCTTATCCCATTCCCATCTCCCTGAAGTACCAATATACAAAAATACAAGTCTCAAAGAACAGTTATTTGGTCTCTCTTCTGAGCATTCATCTAGCAATCTCAAAAGAAAATGTGGAAACAACATAGGAAATAACACAGAAATTGCTCATGGTTCCTGAAATAAGAAAGCAACATGTCCTCAACAGAATAAAACTCTGAATGCAGTTAGCAATGCTTGTGACTGCTGGAAATGGTCGTCAGGCTTGTGATTAAGGATCAAAAAAATATGAAAAGGCACTACGTCATCTGACATAACTCGAAACCTTGTCCTAGATTAACCTTGGTACAAATCAGTTTCTAAATAACCGTGTAGGCTAGTGCTTTGCTTAAAGCAGAAACCAAAGCAATCCTAGGGTTACTGACAAAATGCAACTCCACTTTATGCATGTGCCTGTGCATAATCCTCAAGTGGGAAGGACACTGTAGTAGATGTGCTCACCACCTCTCCAGCCTGGAGCTGATGATATGCTCCACAGTACGAGCGTGTGCTGCTACCTTTTTTGGTATGGACCCTGATGATGATAGAAGACTATAGGTCAGCAAACATGGTGAAACTGATGTATTTTGAATGGGATGTGACACAGTTTTGAGCCCTTCTGGCCTTGTGTGCCATACGCAAGCAGATGAAGAATGGCTTTGCATGACCACATCTTGGAAGAAAATTAAGTAAGTGGCTGAATGACCAACATCCTCTGTGAGTGTAGGTGTGTGACTGAGGTTGGTTTGCTCACACGTGGAGAACAGAAAGGAAGCACTGCTGTGCCGTGAATTAATTCACCAGGGTAGTGAAGGCCTGGTGCTGCGTTGTGAAGTCTAAGGGTGAGAGATTGAGTTGATCTGTACCCCAACATCATGGGCGGATGTCTCAGCCTGATCTTGGACCTCTGCCATCACCATGGACCTCCCTGGTGACTTTTGACTTGCCTGGTAGACTTGAGACATGCAAGGACTCCAGTCCTGGCAAGATCAACACAGCTTGCCATGTAACTCAATCCATTTATTGGTCAAGACAATCCCAGATGACAGAACATCACAATATTTATGCTACAAGCACCTTGATTATTTATCATTCTGTTTGCTTCCAAAATGCACTGCTCCAACCATTGTTGATCCTTTGACAGGAGATGGGAAGCAAGTACCACTGCCATAGCGAGCAGAGAGCTTACGGAACGTGATTTAGGGAGAACTTCATCAAAACGCTCTGTCATGGGAGACTGCCAATGAATGAAGGTAATGCAATACAAACTTTGCATCAGATAATTACAGAAGTGTCAGAAACGTTATAACCCGAACAGAAAGAGAAGAGACTAAACCCTGCAATTCTTATACATTTTCAGAAGTAAAAGATCAGTACTTTCTAACTGAACGTAAGTAACTTCTTGCAAACTTTTGAGAAGACTCTTGGGGAAATGTCTTGCCGAGCTTTGGGTGTTTATTTGCAAAGACAGAAAAGTCTTCTTGCGTTTGCATTGACATCCATGGCAGGACACAGTGCAGTCCTGTGAGAATGCTGCTCCAGGGCAGAGCCCTGCAGTGAATAGCTAAGTACACAGAAAAAGATGTCATTACAAATACACTAAGTAATCTGGATAGATCATATCTAACCTATAGCCTAATTCTTACACCCGAGGATTACCTCACCCCATCCTGTTTTCTTCTGTGGTCTAGCTGTAAGGATGGAAAGTGAAACACCTTTACAGCCGGTCCCCTTTGATGATAACTGAGACAGAGCCCACTGCAGTTGTCCTTCGAGGACGTGAACCAACAGCCCTGTCCCACCATCTCTAGACACTTGGATGGAAGTGTGCTGCTGAGACCCACGGTTTGCCTTTGGGGAGAAATTGTTCTGGTCTCTAACCCCCATCTTCACCCTCCAACCTGCCCTCTGTGGTGCACCCCTTCCCCACAGGGCACAGGGTGGGGGATGTGAGTTGCATCGCGGGCGGCGGGCATCTGCCAGTGTTACAAGCCACCGACACTTATCCCCGAGCAGGGGGAGTGTTGGACACTCAGCTCTCCCTCGCCTATGCATGGTAAGATGTCTGTGCTGAAAAATCCCGTACTCCTCCAGAGGTTTAAGGCAGTACAACCACACAGAGCTCAGTGGACCCTATCTTACTTTATTATTGCTATTATAATTCCTATTTGTATATCTTTGTGTAAAGAGGGAGTTATCCTTTGCCCTGCTTGCTCCTAGACATATTTAAGAATATAGTTACACGGACAGGCAAATTCACAATTCCTCTCCTAATCAATATATTATTAAGAAACATAATCCAGAAGCTGAAAACTGAATTAGACTCATTACCGGCTTCCACCAGACTCTTCCTCTCTCTCCCCAACAAGGAATACAAAAGCATTTCCTGACAGTCAGCAAAAGGTGGCCTTTCCAGCAGCATTTGTGTCTTGGGAATATTGCTTAAAATGGTGCAAAATGGTAGAACTTATTGGAAAACCTTTTGTGTACGAGCAAGGCTGGTGTTATCCGAATCAACATGAATTTGAGAAAGATATTCCCTATGTTAGCAAAACGCACAGTTCTCATGGAAATATAACACGAACTCTTTTCATTGTCACCAGGCAGAAAGTTTCTAGGTCCTTCTGGATGTATGTAAAGCGATGAATGTCAGGACATTGGGATTCTTGGTGTGGAAGAGGAGTCACCAGAAAGTGGATAAAGCTGCACCAGCAGGATTCATCGCTCAGCCTGTCACGTGGTCCCAGCCGAGTATACCCACTCTCGTGAAACACCAGCATCCAGGAGGGAGCTGAGCTGCTCTCCGTAGTTCCCAACTCAAACGTAGAGAGGACGGTGCTCACAACAGCGACCAGGAGCCAAATTCCACTGAAATTGCTTGTTGCAGGAAACCCACATGAGTGAGGCACCTGGGAGACTCAGGGACCAAGGGCCATCCCCAACTCCTGCAAGGACCTCAACCTATTTAACCTAAATCCTATTGCTTTCTTGATCATTGGATTGGCTTGTTTTCCTCACTTGTAAGAGTAATATCAATCCAAACCAAGCGTAGCAGGTTAATGAGCCTTTTACCTCACTTTTTTTCTTCACTTTTTTTTTCTTTTTTTTTTTTTTTGTTTGCAAATAAAAGAAGCCCCAGAAGTCAAACGAGATACCAACAATTACGGACACTGGTATGACTCTAGGCGCTCTTCTCCATCAGTTCAAGCAATTCTTTGTACACTTGTTCATACGCTTGCACACCCCAAAGGAAATCAAAGTGGACGAATTCAGGAATGTACTTTTTGTATGCCACATTGGTTATACGAGGCAGTGTGATGTTTACGTCTTCGGGGGCTGAAATCCAGTCCTTGCCACCGTACCATGCAGCAAGTGGGGCTTTCATATTTTCCAGCTCATAGAAGGGAGGTGTGGTCTGGAAGACAAATAGTATGGCTTCAGGAAGGAAAGCCTGGGAGGTCAACAGGAAAGCCAAAAATTCAGAGTATTCCTGGTTGCTGCTTGGAATTTCTCCCCTATACTGAGAGACGGTACAGAAACTATCACCAGAGACCCTGACTATGCCTTGGGCTCTTGCACTTCTCACCAGAGTGCCAAAAAGTCATCACTGAACAACACCACAGACCTCTTTTTTGTGAGAAAGGTACAAACCTGTTTGGCCATATAAGGTAAATTCCATAAATCCTGTAAAATTCAGTCTCAGCCACTGCAATATTTTCATTGTCACTTTTTTCTTTTTCTTTTTTAAAACTGGCAAATGAGAATGGATTTCTCTTACCTGATTGTAATGAAGCATGTTATCACTGCCGTAATCATAACATTTGAATTCCCCTGTTTGATAGATCTGGAAAAGGAGGAGAGCTGTGTTTATTTGTTCATGCATAAAGGGGACCATATGAAAAACTGGTGACCGGGGAACCACACTGCTCCCTCCTGCCACCAAAGCCCAAGGTCACGTGTGATATTGTCTTTAGGGAGGAAAGTTCAGCCCCCAGGAAGACCTTAGCATGGTCTGCAAGGTTGCCTGGCATTGCTCATGTCTTCCATCCCTCCTCTCTCAGGTGGCCGGCAAGCTGCAGATTGTACATGTCTGGAGGCCCCAGAAACCCATAGTGCACCTGGCGTAGAACCAAGAGCAAGCCTCAAAGAAGACACAAATCAGACTTTTGGGTGAGTTTCCTTTGTCTGTCATGGTCAATGTCTACAACAGAAGGATATGAGTCTGTGCATGTTTTCAATGATTAGTTGTTATATGATCAGTTGTGTCTACTGACCCTCAGCATCTCACATGCTGGCTTACTACCAGTTTTTGCTTCCATCTCCGTCTCCTACCAGCTCCGAAGACTCTTGGTCATCTTCTGTTGAAAATCATGACCAGAAGAACTTCAGCTGTGCTGGTGTTTCATGTGATTTCCCCCCTTTCTCTCTAATATAGCTCTGCAGGGAGAGCAATGGAGGATTATACCCAAGCATTGAGAAGAGGTCCTCAGCAGCTGAGAGAAGAGCACATGGGCCTTGGTTGCATGTGGTCTTACTCTGCAGCAGGAAGTATTACCTGGCGCCAATGTAACATGTTTTTTAGGGATGTTGAATCAGGGTAGTGGGACAGGTAGACATCTATGCGGCTCTGCAAGAAACCATTGGAAACATTTATTCTTTGCATAGAGGGAAATCCCATTAGAAATAAAAATGATCCTGTTTAGCAGCCACATAAGTCTTTCACTCACACAGGTTAGCTGGAGCTTGCAGTTGCACAAACTGCTTCATCTTAGCTCTGAGAAGGCACAGTGCAGCCACATGCTGTGCAAACACTCACCACAGACAGCAGCATGAAGGGTGCTGTAGAGTTCCCTTCAGTAAGCCAAGGAATTCCCATGGTATGCTGTGTCATGTTATAAGTCTACATGGTTTTCAAACCAAAGTAAAATTCCGTATCTTGTGCTCAGGATCTTTTTGCAAAGACAATGTGCAACTCAGCAAGACAATGTACAACTCATCACAGTAGCTCTACGTGTTGTTTCTAATGTGCTTTCTCCTTGGAATATTAAGAAAATACATCAACGCTTCCCTTGAGAAACAGTGGCCCAGCTCTAACTCCATCCATGATCGCTTGGCATTCTATGTGGACCTGCCTCTCATTTTACTCACACAGGCGGTTTGTGGCAGGATCCGGACCTTGAAATCTTGGCTAGCCCCAAGGAAATAGCCCTTCCCTGTGTGAGTGGGGTATCACTGGGACCACCCAGCTCACCTGGACATGTCCCCAAAGAATCTACTGTATTTAGATCTACAATCAGTCTACACTAGTGTTGGCCCTGGTGGGAGCGAGGTAGGGCCAGAGACCCCCACCCTGTTGCCTGCAGCCTGAATTTTTCATTGCAGTGGAGCACAGGCAAAGGCTCTGATTTGGGGATAGATATGTTCAAAGGGATGGCAGACTGAAGAGTCTGAGGGCCCACGTCTCCTAGCAGCGAATTGAAGGGAAGTTTGTTCTGTAAGAGCCCGTTTTGATACTAAAACACATGTGAAATTACACATTGCTTAGTGAAAGAGAAACCCTAGGAGACCCTGGAGCACTGAATGAATTTCTGCACTCTCCCTTTTGGCATCTTCCCCACTGGGGACACAATGTGCCCTGTGGGTGCATGTCCTTGTGTGCACTCTGAGCTTCCCTCTGGTGCCAATGCAAGAACATTGCAATGGCCAATGTAATTGCCAGATTGCAAAATGCTGACACAATGGCCAGAATTTTTGATGAACTGAAGAGGCAAAAGGCCAGGTGAAGGCAGCTAGTTGACAACTTTGGCTCAAACAACGAGAAACTGGATCACTTAAAAGGTAAGCTGGAGTGTACATACCACATTTAAGCTGCTGGTAAACCCACCAGGCAAGTAAAGGACCAAGGAGCAAAGGCTTTTAAAGATGGGGTAGCTGCACAGACTGGAGATCACTTGCTTCAAGATCTCACCCTTGTCAAAGACCACCGTGCGTCCTAAAATGAGCTGTGAAAGTCAAAGGTGTTGATCAGTGTGGTTCACGTTACGCTTTTGCTTCCAGACACTCCCCACCTCTCTGCTCACCCCTGAAAACTGCTGTCTTCCTTGCCACAGCTTTGCTGTGCTTTGTAATTTTGGCTTTTCAGAAACGGCCATGGCCCTGGAAGAGCCCTGATCTTCCTAGAAGAGGTTTCTCCTAGGAGGATGAACCCAAAAACAATGTCTAGAAACAGCTCTTTTCTAATTAGGGCTGGACAGGAGGATGCTTTACACTGTCTAGTGCCTCACAGACTCAATAGTGTAGGCAGAAACGCGCCTGCTCAATGCAAAGGGCACTCAGAGGGCAG
The DNA here is from genome assembly GCA_013400035.1 of Rynchops niger. Taxonomy (NCBI): domain Eukaryota; kingdom Metazoa; phylum Chordata; class Aves; order Charadriiformes; family Laridae; genus Rynchops; species Rynchops niger. The sequence continues at coordinate 187,446 of VXBH01003654.1, forward strand.
GGAAATGGAAGTGATGTGTAAGCACTGCATGCCGTAGGCGATGAGACCTTCCTGTTCCCCTCTTCCCTCTCACACCAGACAAGCTTCTGGCAAGGACATACCTTAACCAGCACCTCAGGGAGGTCAAACACCCTTACCAAGGGTGACTTCATATTTGAGTTTGTGGTGATAGGAGCCAAGGCGAAAAACATCTTGATTTTGCGATCCAGCTCGGGAATGGATGAAAATGCAATGAAACCTGAGGGAGGGAGAAGGAATCAGACCCTGCCCTGTTATTTCTGAAGGAGTTGTTGGCTCCCAGGTATGCGTGCCCATTGGAAGGACCCTCAGAGGTGGCTTTAGCAGGTTGGTGACTTGACTTGCCTTTGCTGCTGATATATTTTGGCTCACAGCTTGACTGCTGAGTCCAGCTGCAGCTCCTGAAAGCCATTCTTGGTGCTCTGGCAGCACTGGGATGCACCAAAAGCCATTGTTGCAATTGGTTTTGGTCCGTCACTGCTCAGAACTGCTCTGTTAAAGCAAACCTGTTCTTTTCCCTTTGTTGTTTGGATATGCCCAGACTTTACCCTCCCCATCCAGGCTCTCAGGAGAACACTCCCAAACAAGGAGTGTGTAGCTAACATAACTCTGACAGTGGTCTCATCTCCTCCTAAATACCTGTGGTGGTGCCTTGAGAGTAAGCCACGTAGTATAACTGCTCCTGTCCAGTTTTCTGCAGAATATAGTTGATCGTTGCCGGAAGGTCATACATGGCCATCTCATGAAAGCTGCAGTGGAGATGGGAACATGACAAAATTGCTGTTGCTGACCTTGAGAATGACAGGCAGGACACAGCAAGTAGTGTCATGGCTACTGGGGAGCACGCAAGGGCTCTAGCAGGTATGGGCACCCCTACGGTGTCTTGGTGGTGTTCTTTTATGCCCACTGGCAAATGGTGCGACTGTCAGGGTGCTGCTCCTCCAGCCTATGGACACTGCTGAGGGTAACAGGTACCTGCCCACCCTTCATTTTTGCAGAAAATACCTGTAAGCTGAGTATTCCTGGTGGTGAAACTCAAACTCTCTGTGCTTTCGTGACCAGCTGTTCCCACGGCTGTTCCCAATCCAGACATCGTAGCCGGCATCAGCAAGGATGAAGCCCAGGCTGCTGTTGGGCAAGTTGGTAACCCAGTTGCTTCCCTCCAACACCAGGCCGTGCTGCAGGAGGACCACGGCCTTTGGAGCTGAAGAAAGAATAGGAGGATCATTTTCTCTGACCACTCTCGGAATTGACTGTTCACACCCAGGTATCGCTTTTGCCAGCAATGCCCCGGGGAAGTGACTCCAGTGCAAGGAGATGGTCACCTATGTCCTCAGCCTCTTTGCAGAGCTGCTTTTGAAGTAGGTTCTTTGGTCATCCTAGGGCAGAGAAAATTAATATAGCAAAGCTGAAAAATAAGGTTGGACTCCACACTGAATGGAGGTCAGTAAATCATGCTCCCAGGAAGAAAGAAACCAAGCCCCATGTTTGTCTGGACACTGAACTGTGCCTTTTGCATGGAGGCCACCCTTCTCACGGTGACGTTTGTTGGGCTCAGGTACTCTGGGTCTGACCAGGAGACACTGAAAACCCATCAGAGTCTAAGTACCTCCCACAGCACGGTGACACCTTGCTGCCACATTGCAAGAGACGTGGGTCAAGAGGGGTCAAGAGCATCTCCTCCACCCATTTCTGCCCACTTTAAGCCATATGGGTGAATCTCATCTCCCCAGAACAAACTTAAGATCTTTTTTACAAAGGACCAGGAAGCCTGAAGTGCTATAGGAAGACAGTGGGAGAGAACATATGGAAAGGCTTAGTTTGGAAAGGACCTCTGGAGATCTCTGCTCCAATCCCCAACTCAAAGCAGGTCCAACGTCACAGCCACAACAGGGTCATCATAAAGATATCTGAATTCATACAGTAGGGCGACCACAGGTTGCAGCATGAAAAAGTTCAAATGAAAGTGACTTTCCTTTCTTTTTTCTTTCTTTTTTCCTTCCTTTGTTTCCTCTTTCTTTCTGTTGGTTTTTAAACCCTCAATATAAGACTCACATTTCCACCTTGGATGGCCGAGGACAAAGTGTCCTGAGTAGAAATCTGGCTTTGTACACTTATTTGCCATGTTCATACATCGGTCCTCCTGCCTCCCAGGAGAGGGACTCTCTGCCAAAAATGGGGCATCACCCCCTCCACTCTGAAACAGTGGTTCAATTGAAGAACAGAAAGGCATGAAAATGGTGATATGGCATTGGATTGGACACGTGGGGCTTTTTTGCTGACAAATGGCTTTTTGCTGCTCAACTGGCTGGCTTTCAGCTGGGATAAAACCTGGGGCAAGATTTCTCTGTCCCATTCATTCTTCTTATCTTTTCTTTCCTCTTTGGAGCAGTTCGTCTCAGAACAAGAAGGCTGGCAGGGTGGGCACCTGCATTTCTTCTGCTCCCAGGGCTAATCCTACAGGGAAAGTTGTCTCCTTGAGGACCCATCCCATGATGAGGCAGCCCTGACCATGGCCTACTCCAGCCAAGCAAAGCTCTCAGGATTGCTGGAGCAGACAGACCTTTTTGTGGCACTTACGGGGGCAAAACATGCTGGAGCCCTGTGCCTCTGCTTCATGGGAGGTGCTCGTGCTCCCTGGGTTTTCTCTGCCGTGAGGAATCCTCTGCATGGTGAGGTAATAGCCATCGTCTGTCACCACTTCATGCTCCTCATAGGGGTACCCGTGGTAGCGGACAATTTCACCCTGTGGGAAGGGAAGGACAGCATGGGATGGGTCCCCAGGGAGGTGGGGGTCTTCATCCCGGAGCATGTCAGGGAGACCATCTGGGTGAAACCAACAGTGGCTGCCCTGAACTGGTGGTGGTGACTTCTGCTGTCAGCAGGAGGGTGGAGTAGGAACCTCACAACATCCCTTCCACCAACGCTGTGGTGATGTCATGACTTCATCTAAAATTTTTGGCAGGAGCGAGTTTCCCTCGTTCCCTGAGCAGGTCTGGTAAAGAAAGACCCATTGTTGCTTTTCATGTTGCAATCAACATTTGTGAAGAGCAGGGCAGAAACAACAGCAAAGCTCCAAACCTGAGACAGCTGCTTTGACCAAAACTGTTGACTTGGACTGAACTCCCCCATAAATGTCTGCCATAAATCTCCATGTACTTAAGCACAGGTAGAAAAAAGATCTAAAAAAGCCCTGGTACCAAACCCTGGTGAAGATACACGCATAGAGACCATGGGTCCTGCCCAGACTATGGCAGCATGCCCAAGCAGGAAAAGAAGGGACAGAAGTCAGGACTTACAACATCCACGGACACCTCAGGGCTCGCATCTGACTTTTCACGGATGCACATTAAATAAGCAATGGTGACGAACAGCCACGTCATGGTGTTCTGCAAAACAGTCAACATGATGAGAGTGAAAGACATTGACTGAACTAACACAAAAGCCAGGGACTGCACACACCTCACTTGGCATGCGCTACACTTCTGTTGGTATATCAATCTGACCACTCAACAGCTGAAATAACTATAAATTTGAAAACTTCTAATTGATTCTAGAAATGGCTCATTTTTCTTGTCTTGAACAATGCCAGAGTCCAAACTCGATCAGATTTTAATCACACATTCTCTGTTAGATCCTTGTATTCAGGAAAATGCAAGTGTAGGTATACGAATATACCATCCCAGGCAAATCTGGTCTTCAAGGGGATTCATTTAAAATGATGTCTTGGATGGTCAGAAGAATAGATTATTTGGTTGAACTGATAACTGAACTAATCAGGAGTGAACCACTTGGTTTTAAGTTGAAGGACCATGGAGGCTTTGTTCTTAATATGAAATAAAATTATGTGATTGGGTTGGGCTCTCCTTGTGGCTGAAAGAGGCCCCGGAACACACTTGACTAGTTTTTTGTAAGCCTCAGTGAAATACTGTCCCAGCAGACCCAGTGTTTTTCCTGAGAAGGATTTTGAAGTATTGGTTTTGGCATGTTCCTACCACAACCATCTTGCTATCATTTTATTGTTGGGGGCAACACATTTGCAACAGAAATACTGTCTCAGTTGTTTTGTGACGTGCTTAAATAGTTAGATTGCATGGAGCCCACAGGAAGGAGCCCTGCCAAATGCCCGCTGAATGCATGTGCCTGTCCTGGTCTGTGTGGGAAGCCGAGACCCCACAGCTGGATGCTAGGGCCAAGTATCTTCTATCCACCTTATTGCTTACCTGTGAAATATCTTCCTGGGGAAAGAAAGGAGAACTGCGAGCAGGTTTCTGTCATTTTCCAGCTAACCCTCATTACCTCCTCTCTCTTCTGCTGGAGGAACCAGCTTCCCATGCTGCGGGAGCTGGTTTTGCATCTGGGGAGAAGGCCACGTGCTCCCTCTGCTGTCCCTGGAGCAGGAATGTGGAGGATCACACAGGCGCTGCTTCTCTGCTGGAGGGGACCTTGGGACACCCTTTGTCCACCCTCCTGGGGTGGCAGTGGTTTGGCCCAGCAGAGCCCCCGGGATGGTGACACCCCACTTCCCATGACTGCTCCCCACTTTGGGGGATGAAGGGTTCCTCACCTCCACTCTGAATCTCCCCCCCACCCCCGGCCGCAATTTGAGGCCAAAACCCGCTCATTGCATTGCCTGTTGCTGCTGACATCCCCGCTGTGCAGCGGGGTTCTCTTTCCCCAGGGGAAGGCAGTTGAGGGATCATTCCTGGGACGCTCCTGAGGAGAGGGACAGAGATGGGAGGCACAGCAAGGAGAGCAGCCACGCGCACTCAACACAGCCCTCCTGCAGCTGCCTGGCTCCACACAGCCCTGGTCTTGTTACTTTTAAGACTAAGCCTTTCAGCAAAGCAGACACAGAAAGCATTTTTGTGGCATAACATCACAAGAACAGCATGCAAACTCAGGGGGAAGAGCCTTGCCTGGGATGGCTTTTTCCTCCCAATAGCCAACCTGCAAAAATATTCCTTTTGTGAAGGGTGCCTCAGCCCAGCAGACCTTGAGAGTTCCTGGTGACCTCCGAAAGGTGCAGGAGGGCGAAACCACTTCCACCAGCAGCACAGTCCTGATGCCTGAATGCTCCCACTGCAATTCCTGTGAGCAGAAACGACTTCTGTTCAGACCCAGGACGCCTGGGGAAGCCCTGCCCTTCCATCCGCAGGGCTCTTCAACTACCTACAGCTTTCTCCTGCTGTCCCCTGGGATGGCCTCTGGCTGGCAGCCTGTGCAAGGAGGAAGGATTACCCGTTGCGGTCCAGGGGCTGCAGCAGAAGAGGTGTGGGTGCCTTTCTTCCCAATGTACTCAACACAGGAGGTCCCTGCCACCCGAGCACGCCACTCTCGCCCACCACACATCGGGCTATTATTCCCTCTGCTCCACGCATTTGGGAGTGTCACAGGTCGCCACGCCCTCTAATCCTTTCTCCTGCAAACATGTAATTTACCTGAGGGCTGGAGTCTGCACTGAAAGGAGACACCCTTTCTACCCCAGGCTTGCTTGGGAATATTTTTGTGTTTCTGTGGAAGAGGTGAGAGCTGTAACAAATTGGTTATTTACACTTGATGCAGCACAGCATCACCTGACGTCACCCGTGACACCTGTGGACTGGAGGACATGCAGACCACTCTCCACCTGCACTGGGGCACAAGGGGCTGGTGTAGGTGCATGGAGCTGGTGTTGGTACAAGGGGCTGGTCTTGGTGCATGGGGCTGGTCTTGGCCCATGGGGCTGGTCTCAGTGCATGGGGCTGGTCTTGGTGCACGGGATGTAGCAGGATGTGTGGGGCTGGCTGTGTTGCATGGGGCTGATGGTGGTGCTCAGGTGTGTAACAAGCCACTGCCTGGAAATGCAAAACCTCCCAGTCGCAGTAATGACTGCTGAGAGTGCTCTTTAAGAAATGAAAACGAAATCCATACCCAGAGAGGGAAGAAGCTGGTGCTGAAGGTACCTTTTGCTCTCACCAGCCATAGGGTGCAGTTTTGGTGGGAGGACATGTCTTTCCTTACTGAGCACAAAGGATGCTCATCTGGACCACAGCGAGATGTGACTTTCTCTGCTGGGTGTCTGTGTCCACCCAATTTTCAGTTACCTCCAGCTGGTCAATTATCTCTATGTGTGCTTATTAGGTTTTTTTTGCCCATCCTACACTTCTCCCACAGACTTCACCTCTTCCCAGCCTTTGGCCAGACACTGACCGATGGCTGACGAGCTCCCTGCGGGGACGATGAGGGGTGGCACAGGCTGTGGGTGTCATTTTTGGCAGCGCTGCCTTCAAGGCTGCCTCTCCACTCCTTGCCAATGTGCCCACGCACTGGCACTCTGCAGCAGCCCTGCACTGGCTTTGCACTGTGCGGGCTCCTGTCTCCTCTCCCGGTGTCAATACCTGCCAGGTATGGCCAAGCTGCACTTGCTGAAATGCAAACATACATTCTTTGTAAAGCCTAAATAATTCCACCGTGATTTGAAGCCATAATGACTGGTCTTTACCAAAGACTAGCTGGAGGCAAGAGCCAGAAGCCCTCACAGCCTGGCTCACCCTCACGTGAGCAGTGACTCAGACCAGAGTCTGATTTTTCCCCTGCAAGGAAAGGAGGAAAGGTGGAAAAACAGGATCAAGTATGCTGAAACAAGAAATTGCTCCCCCTTCCCCACATCATATATTAACGCCAATGTAACTTGCATTCCTTTTGGGGACAGGACAGCAGAGAGGCTCCTGGTGGAACTCCTGGTCCTCGCATCCAATCTGGGGCCACATTACTTCCCTTATTACTTGAGCCTGAGAGAGAAAGAGAGAGCAAAGCAGGAGCTGAGCCTTCAGCAAGGTGCTCCCAGAGATTTCCAGCATGCAGACCATGGCACGGGTCTTGCTGTGGGGTGGACACTCTCCAGACAGTTCAGCACGTCTGCTGAGGCTTTGTGCACTGCTGGGATGCAGACCTGCCTCTCTCCTCCTGTGTCCCCTCACCCCACTCTGCACCAGTTGATGATGGTATCTCGCTATTGCCAGTGCAAGCCAGGGATACTACCCACCTCTCCCACAGCACTGGTAAAATCAGGCTGGGAGGCCCCAAGAATGACCTCGTTTTGGGAGGAAATACTACAGGAACCATTAAGGCATGAGCGAGTCAGGAAAAGAAGCCACGATCAGGTCTTAAATCATCAGCATTTTCTTGCTGTCAGCCTTATCTGCCATCTACCGAAAGGAGACCTGTGCGTGCTACAGCCTGCAGCTGATGGGTCGCCTGGTTGTCATTGGCATCCCCAGCCAGGCGGAAGGTTGCAGAAGGAATTTATACCAGGCAGCTGCAAGCTCAACCCAGCACTGGACCCTGAATGGGAAAGGGATGCAGTATGCAGCACGTACCAAGTACCAGCTGATGAGAGAGATGGCATAGGGGGCTAGTTGGGCACAGCACCACAGCACAATCCATCTTCCCTAGTCTTCCTTTTATCACTGACATACCTACAGAAGCTTTTCTTGTTGCCCTTGATGTGCCCAGCCAGATTTAATTCTATCTCGGCTTTAGCTTGCCTAACCCGATCCCTGGCTGCTCGGACAGTTTCTCTGTATTCCTCCCAGGCTACCTGTCCTTCCTTCCACCCTCTGTAGGTTTCCTTTTTCCGTTGGAGTTTCTCCAGGAGCGCCTTGCTCATCCGTGCAGGCCTCCTGGTGTTTTTGCCCGACTTCCTCTCAGTGGGGATGCATTGCTCCTGAGCTTGGAGGCCTTGAATATTAACCAGTTTTCTTGGGCCCCTCTTCCCTCCAGTGCTTTATCTCACAGTACTCTACCAAGCAGATCCCTCAAGAGGCCAAGTCTGCTCTCCTGAAGTCCAGGGTAGTGAGCTTGCCGTGGGCCCCCCTCACTCCCTTCAGGATTTCGAACTCCACCATCTTGTGGTCACCGCAGGCAAGGCTGCCTTTGAGCTTCACATTCCCCACCAGCCCCTCCTTGCTGCTGAGAATAAGGTCCACAATAGCACCTCTCCTCACTGGCTCCTCTTTCACTTGAAGAAGGAAGTCTAGAGGGCTTGAGCACCTATGCTGAAGCACCTCTCTCACAGGCTGAGAGACTTGGGGGTGTTCAGCCTGGAGAAGAGAAGGCTCCAGGGAGACCTTAGAGCCTCTTCCAGTCCCTAAAGAAGCCTACAGGAAAGCTGGGGAGGGACTCTTGATCAGGGAGTGGAGCAATAGGACGAGGGATAACAGTTTTAAACTGGAAGAGGGGAGATTTAGATTAGATATTAGGAAGAAATTCTTTACTGTGAGGATGGTGAGCCCCTGGCCCAGGTTGCCCAGAGAAGCTGTGGCTGCCCCATCCCTGGAGGGGTTCAAGGCCAGGTTGGACAGGGCTTGGAGCAGCCTGGTCTGGTGGGAGGTGTCCCTGCCCAGGGCAGGGGGCTGGAACTAGATGATCTTTAAGGTCCCTTCCATCCCAAACCATGCTGTGATTTGATGATTCCATGATCATCAGCACTTTCCAGGAACCTCCTGGATTGCTTATGCCCTGCTGTGTCGTCCCTGTGACAGATATTGGGTGAAGTTTCCATGAGAACCAGGGCTTGTGAACATGAGGGTGCTCCTATCTGTCTATAGAGGGCCTCATTGGCTTGGTCTTCCTGGTCAGGCAGCCTGTAGCAGACCCCCCCACTATAATGTCACCTGTCCCTGCCCACCCTTTAATTCTGATCCATAAGCTCTTGTTTGGCTCCTCATCCATCCCCAGGCACAGCTCCATGCACTCCAGCTGGTCAGTGATATAGAGGGCAACACCCTCTCCTCATGTCCCCTCCCGTCCTTCCTAAAGAGCCTGTATCCTTCCATTCCAACACTCCAGCCATAGGAGCCATCCCACCATGTCTCTGTGATGCCAATAAGATCATAGCCCTGCACATGTCTCTGACTCCTCCTGTTTATTCCCCATGCTTCATGCATTTGCATAGAGGCATTTAAATTGGGCCCCCGATGAAGCCGGCTTACTGGCTGGAGTAGATGGAATTCCTTTGTGCTGCACTCCAGTTTACCTGGGACCCCTTTCCAGGTTGTGGGCATCTGTTGCTGGCACTGGCATCAAACTGATAGGAGTGGGATGGATTGCGGTTCCCCTCTGCCAGCAACTCTAGTTTAAAGCCTTCTTCAAGAGCTTGGCAAACCTCTGACCAAAGATGCTCTTCCCCTTTTCTGACAAGTGGACCCCATCTCGCCCCAGTAGACCAGGTTTCTCAAAGTGAATACCATGGTCTAAGTAGCCAAACTCTTGGCTGTGGCACCAGTCCTGTAGCCTTTTGTTGACTTGCCAGGTTCGATTGTCCCTATCAACCCCCCTCCCTTTGTCTGGGAGGATTGATGAAAAAACTATCTATCTGTACCCCAGAGTCCCTGACTGCCACTTCCAGGGCTCTATAATCCTTCTTGATAGTCCTCAGGCTGCTCTTGGCTGCATCACTGGTGCCCACTTGAAACAACAGCAGTGGATAATAGATGACTGTATGAGGTTTGGTATTTTTGTAGCTCTCAGAAGAGAGCTGCCCACAGCTGTCACTCATCGCCTTTTCTTAGTTGTGCCGGTTGTTACACAAGCAAATTGGGCTGCCTTATCCAGCTCCAGCACCTCTCCTGATGCAGTGGGTCTTCCCTCTTTAGCCTGCAGAGCAGCAAAGCAGTTCTGCAAGGGTACCTCAGTTTTCGGGCAGTCTCTTCCTCCTGCTGGTCCTAACCAGCCGCATATCTCCTTCTCAGCCTCCCTGATGCTATGTGGCCTCCTCACTGCTTCCTTCATCTCAGCCACCTGCTGCAGGAGATCCTCCACCTGGGCACACCTTTTGCAGACATTTAAGCCTGCCCCAGGAGAAAGGTCCAGGCATCTCCTGCAGTTGGACTAGATGATCATTGTAGCTGCCTTCCAACTGAAATAGTCAGTTCTGTTTACATAAATTTGACAGCAACATTTACAAAGCCTCCTGCTCCTGGAGGGGCTTCCTGTGGAGATATCAGCACTTTTGGGAAGACCTTGAGGTGGGTCCACAGATGCAGGGTGGGTTACAGACACTGCATCCTGGTGACCCTGTCCTCCCCTCTCTGCAGTCCTCCATCCCCTCAGTGCCATGACTCTGTCTCTGAGGAGACCACCTGCCCAAAGCTGCTTTAATCTCATGTACTATTTCCTAAATCTCTCAGTTCTACCTGCTCTTCAGCTAGCTGCTGCGTGGTCATGTAAGCATTGATGTCTTGGAGTGATTGTCATCCATGGGATGGTGCTGTCTGAAGGAAAAGAGAAAGCCCGAGCAGCAGAGAGTGCTGTGAAAGCACTGGCGAGGGAGATATCTCCTGCACAAACCCTCACGGGAAGTGTAGCATTTTGGTATATTTAAAAAAAACCCACAATGGTCATCCAACCCTCCTTGAGTATGAGGTGCCACCTCATGCGGTGGTTCTACAGCTGGCTATGGCCACCCAGGGTAGGAGCTCTGCTGGGAGGATGGGAAGGGGGAGTCTGGCCAGGTGCAACCCTCTCACTGTCTGTGTTATGAACTGTAACACCACCGTCCATGTTTGTGCTGCCTCGGGTGGGTGAGAGGTGTGCTTTTGTTGCGTTCCTTATAACGCATTGATAAGTCATGCTGTTATTTCAGGACCCCAACAACCTGTTGTAGCTGTGAAGTTGGCCCTGATGGGGGCTGAGGTTGGACCACAGACGCCCAGAGGCTGCTGCCAGCCAGTATCACCAGGATGCCCTGGTTGGCTCTGCATTTCTTCACTCTGCAGCTGCGGAGGAGCAGGAGGTGGAGAAATTAGCTCCTCCATGTTTTTCAACTGGTTATAAAGCTTTTTGGTGTTCCTTCTGATGCAGAGCAGGTGAGATGTTTCTTCTAGTGTGTGCACACCTGTGCTGTTGAGTTCAATTTAGCAAAAAACCTGAACTGGGGTTTTTCGGGTTTGTCAGCAGCAGAGTGTAAAGTCTGTTAATGCAAAAAAACCACCCAACCCCAAAGCCCCAGGGCATGTCTTCTACGCTTTGCTTTCCTCCTCCGTCACTAGAGGGAGAAGCAAGGTTTTGTGCAGTCTGCGCTGATCGCCACTGCTACCTCATCATTTTACTGCTCGCATGACCAAGCCCTCCCTCCCCTCCCTCTGAAGCTATTTTTCAAACCACTGCAGGTCAGCAGCAGGGTGGAAGGTGGTGTTGACTTCAAGGAGAGGCAGTTGTCCCCTGGACGCTGGGCTGTGAGCGGTAGCGCCGCCCCCTTCCAGGGTCCTGCCTGGGCAGTGGGGTGTGCAGACATGGTTGTGCTGCATTGGCCAAGGGGCAGGTCCAGCCCTGGAAATGCATCTTCCCAGGTCCATCCCTTCCCACCGGAGTGTCCCCAGGCCCCTCATTATCTCTAAGCTTCTGCTTAGTTGGGGAAAGTGCATCCTGACTCCAGCTGTGATTTTTGCTGCTTATTGGCCATGCACATGCCAGTTGTGCTGAAGGCACTGGGCACCATTTAAATTGTGCCAGTGGACACACAGTGGTGGCTGAGCAGATAGTGCCAAAGCAACCTGCTCAGATGCTCTTTGAGCCTCTTGGTGAGGTGCATGTTTTTGGGACCCCACCTTTGCATGGACAGACAAAGCCCCGGGGAGGTGACATCCTTCACACACATGCTGGGTGCTCTCAAGGGAATGTGCAGTAGCTTTTCACCCACAAATAATAAAGCAATGGTTGAGAGGTGCTCACAAGTAGGAGGACGTGCCAAGAGGGACTTGTGCTGACGTGTGGCTGCCCTGGCCGAGAGGAAAAGCTGAGGGCTTGATTCTGTGAGCGATCTTCAGGATCTGCCAGGCAACCCACTGAAATGCATCTGAGCCTGTTCAGCTGGGAGATCCTCCACCACTCGGGGCCCTGTCCCAGGGAAGCCCCTCTCATTTTGGGGCTGTTTCCTTGGGGCTGACTAGGGTTCCCTGTGCTGCAGCTTGGGCAGGTGCCTCTGGGGCTCTCCCTGTGCCCCTCTGAGCAGAGTACAGCCCCAGTGCCTCTGGGACCCCTTTGGGCAAGGGGAGATGCTGTTTGGTCTGCCTTCACCTCCTCGTCTCCAGCTGAGCAAGCCCAGCTCCCCCAGCCCCTCCTTGCTCAACCTGGCCTCCACCCACTGTTGCCAGGGTGTCTCCAGGCTCACTCTGATTTGGGGGTGTCTCACTAGCCCCTGGGAACCCCAAACTGGGTACAGCATCATGATCTGGCCTCCTCAGTGCCAAGCGGAGGGAACAACCCCCTGCCAGTGCTTGCATCTATGCATGCATCTCCTCTGGTTTGAGAGGAGTGGGAGGGCCAGGCGAGGACTCATCCTTCCCATGGAGCAGCTGAGCCTGTCCAGGAGGGGAGGTTAAGGAGGTGGGGCAGGGACTGGAGAAATAGAGGAGGTAGGTGTAGGGAGAGCCATGGGCTGATGGCTTGTGCAGAGAAGCACGGAGCGGAGCAGGCATTTCTGGAGAGGGTGTGAAAGGAATGTCTTCTGAAGGACCAGGGAAGACTCATCGAGCTTTGCTGCAAGCCACTGCGGTAGACGAAGGTGAGCCTGGAGGCCCGAAGCTGGCTGTGAGGACACAGGGAGCACGGGCAGAGCTAAGTCTAACTCCTTTCTACCTGCTGCCCTTGATGGGGAGTGTCCGTACCCACATCCTTGTAGAAGCTGGTTTTGTTGCACCTAGGGGCTTTCTGAAGCGCTCCTGCAAGGAGGTCTGTGCAGATCTGCCTGCAGAGTTCTGTGCATCTCAGGAGTCTCCTCTGTCTGAGCCTGCTCTGGTGCCAAGGGAGAAGGCTCTTATGTCATATCTACTGCTGGAAACTGTCCCTGATGCTGCAAGTGGTGGGGGAAAGGCAGCTTTGGGCTGGGACAAGGCTGGGATACAGGTTTTACAGGGTGCCTTGGTCTTTGAACAATGATGAAATACAAGGGCTCTTTCCAGCCTATCTTTATGCAGTGGGGGAGGTTAATTCCCAAGCCTGGTCTCTTCTCCTGTCATTGCTTCTGCCATCTGCCTTAGAGGGAGCCAGGCAACAGTTGGTCCTGATGGTCCTGAGATGGTCCTGATGGCCCTGAGATGTAGTCTTCCCCCATACCCCGGCCACATTCCCAGATATCTGAGCGATGCACGGTGGTCTGAGTCCAGCCCATGTGTGCTGGGGATGAGCTGGCGTCAGCCCAGCTCTGCAGCTTGTCTACCCTGTGACATCTTTCCTCTATTTTCAGCTGAAAACAGCACGCAGTGCAATCCTTCTTACAATCTGTTGTGTTGCATGCAGGTGTTAACAAGCGTGTCCCTAAATGAAAGGTCGGCCGAATGCACTTTAGCCTCAGGGCTCATAGGCTTCTGAAAGAGCAAGCCATGCATGACCTACTGGTTTGATAAGGAGCCAAGCTGCTGAGGCTGTGTGCTGGAAGCCTGAAGGTCCCCAAGGAAGCAGCAGAGGGCTGTGAAGGACTCTGAGGGCAGGATGGAGAGCCACAAGTCTCACGAGAGGACCAGCCTCAGCATGTTCTCAGCTGTGCCGTGACCATGGGCTGAGCTGCCTGGAGCAGCCCAGGAGCTGGGGACAGCTTCCCAGTGGTTGGAGGTGCCCAGCCAGTTTGGGTACCCCAGGATTTGGGGTGCTGGGAGAGTTGGCACTGCCACCCCAGACTGAGCTGGCCCCGCTGTGGTTCCTGGAGTCTGTCTTACCCTTGCCCTCTTCCCTCCAAGGTGAATTTTGTCACTTCTGCTCTGCCCACCAGAAAAGCGAGGGCTCTCCACCATGTCTGCACACAGCAACTGGGGCAGTGGAAGAAACAGCTCCTTCAGGAAGGACGGAGGCATCACCTCTATTTGATCACAACTTCTGCTCTACAGGAAACAGGTCCAGGGTTCCCCAAGGCTTCTCCTTAGGTCCCTGAAGGTGGGAGTTGCCAGTTATGCCTCACCAGCATCTCACCCAGAGACTTAATTGTTGATCTGTTGTAGGTGGCAAGCCAACATGATCTGCTCTTTCTTGGGTGCCACTTTTTGTTCCTGGAACAAAAGAAGGACCAGCCTTTAAACCTTGTGGTCAGCATCTTACTGAGACAGATGGCTTGTAATGGTCCATCGCTGGACCAGCGTCCCTGGACTGAAAGGGGCATCTCTGCCCTGCACAGGCTCCTGGAGTTACCTGAAGGTTGAGCTTTGGACCAAAGCATGGCCAGCATCTGTGTCTCTATCTGCAGGAAGGTTGTGGCATCGTCAATGTACTGGAGGGGAGAATACTACAGAGGTCTCGGCATTGCTGCTGAGACTCTGTGCTGAGATGACCTCTTGCAAAACTTCCTCGTGAGTCAGCATGGGAGCTGCGCCATGGGCAGAAGGCACGGCGTTCAGGAGTGATGCCGTCAATGATGCCAAATGTAGGTCTCAGCAGTCACAGCCACCTGAATGCAGCTACTGGGCAGATGTGGCTACTCTGTAGGTTTTGGGGAGCCGTAAGGAACAGGCACCACTCTTGTTCCACCTGAGACACTACCAGACACCTACCACTCATCAGAACATTTGCAGAGCCCCACGCAGACATACTCAGCATTAGTCATGCTGCATATTTGGTGGGAGAAACGCTTGCAACTTATGGAGCAAGTAGCTTACACTACAAAGGTACAGTTAAGGCCTTACAGGAGCCCTTGTAACCTCAGAAGGTCTCCAGAGAAGAGGCTGTCACATGTGAGGAGGATGTCTGGATAGGGAATGGCTGGTCTAGAGGATAGCTGGACACTCCTGAGCAGGAGGATCTTGGGGAGCTCGGGCACACTGACGCTTGCTTAACTCCTGGGGTGGGTGCCTTCAGACATACGCACCTACGTGCCCTCTTCCATAGTTCCAACAGCCTCTGTTGCATTTGAGCTGCCACAGGACCCTGCTCTGTGGAGCTGGGTGGCTCAGCAGAGCAGTCCTGGCTATCCCCACCTTGCAAAGCTCCTGATCGACTCCTCTGTGGTGTTAGTCCCACTGAAGCCTCTGCTCAGTAGACTTCCTCATCTGTCTAGCAGTCCTCTGGTCCAACAGTGTGTGTATGTGTCAATCAACAGTTGGACCACCTCTCCTGCTGAGCTGCTGCTCTTCCTTAGACAGCTGACTGTCTTCCTCAGACAGGCACATAGTTTAGGTTGGACAGACCCTTGGAGCTCTCTAGTCTCTAGCAAGTCCCGAAGCAGGGTGATTTTCCAAACAGACTGGACTTTTTAAGGCTACGTCCTTTTCAGTTTTGAGGAAGCTTTGGACCCTCTGCGCACCAACACTCTGCGCACCTCTTCCAGTGCTTGATTACATCTGCTGAGAATTTTTTCCCCCTAAAATCTGGGTGTATTTCTGGACCTTTCACCAGCTGTTCATCTTGTTCTGCAGGGCATTGGACAAGAGATATTTTATTATATTGACCTTTCCTGGAACAACATTTTAGGAATGCTGGTACAGGAAATACCATTCCTGTAATGCTTGAGGGATCGGTAGAGCACAAAAGTATCTTGCCCCAAATGGGAAACTGTTGTGAAATCTTCCCCTTCTTGGCAGCCAGTAATATCTTGCATGTCTTCTGCTCTAGTTATTGCATGCTGGTGGCTTTCCCTGCCACTTCTTAACTATATACTTGTGCTTACGTTCTTCATGTTGTACCTGTGGTCAAGGCTTTCAGTGCAAGGTACAACACCTTGCATAAAAGGAGCCTTGGGTCTTTACCTTGCTCAAGTTGATGATTAAATGACTACTTTGTTCTATGGCACTTCTCAGCATGGTTTTCACTCCCTTTTCTTGTAGGAATGCCCACCTTTGCCTTGTTAGGTCCATACCTCATGCTGCCTGAAAGGTCACTTAGGGCGGGGCATTCCTAGCCTTGTATTTTGCCATCTCTAAGTAGCTGTTTTCAAGGCAGGAGAAGCTGCAAACCTGGCCATCCAGTCCAAGTAGGAGCGCAGTGAGCGGCAAGGTCATTGGCAGAGATGTTTTTAGGTGCTTGAGTCAGTGGAAGTGTTCCTGCAAGTCTTCTATGCTTGTGCTTCCTTTGGGTTTCATTGCATTACAATACCCCAGGTGACTCACCACCACCACCCCCTGCAAACTAGTTTTGTACTGTGTCCTCTCACATTTTTCAAAACACTAAACTTCCCCTGCTGAACATGCTATATCCACCAGAAGCTCTGGAGATACATGCTCTGGTTTGCATAAGCCACTGCAAAAAATCTAGAAAAAGGCTACAGGACAAGTTTGCAGGTAAATAAAGGCTGCCTTTTGGATTGCTTGGACTGTGCTATCAGCAGCCGGAGCCCTGTATTTGAGTCATGACATTTGCACTCAAAGAAATGTCATGTGAGCGGTTACAGCCTTGTACAGTTACCGAACCAGCCCACTTCCTCCAGGACCTTGGCTGGGTGTGGGGAACGGCACCCAAAGGCCCCATAATTAAACAAAGTTCTTGCAAAGTGCCACATCCTGCTCTTTCATGTGAGCATTTAAACTTAGGAAAACAAGCAAACAATAATTCTGTTGGTGAAAACTGCAGTAAGTGTGGGTCCATCCAAGCCAGAGATATTTTGCACTAACAGAGGAAATATTCTGCTCACCGATGATATCACCCCAAAAAAGTCATGAGCACTTTGTGACCCATTCTGTCTTCTACTGGGCTGATTCTGCACCTGGACACTCATTCCTTGAGCTCCTTCAACCAAGGTGACACTGTCCTTCCAGGGCTGTGGATAAGCTTGGTCCATGGAAAACAGGGCAGGACATCTCTGTGGCCTGCAGTCACCACCTCAGAGCAATCTGATGCAAAAGCAAAACCTGCTTGCTTTGGTAGCACTGAACGAATATATCAGTCAGTAAGATGGAGATCCTCCCACTGCATGGGAACAGGTTGCTCCTTTGCTCAGTGCAGATGGTGATGTTTGTGCTGGTGGCCTAATTCAAGAAGAGCTAAGCATCCATGGAATAGATGCTGCCGCTGTGTATGAAACAGGTCTTCTCCAGTCAGGCTGGTTTGGCCCTGTAACTTATGCAGACTGACTTGAGTATTGAATGGTTGTGCTGTGAAAGAAGTGGGTTCCAATTCAGTCCTGCTCTGAGCTTCCTTCTGACCCAGATGACCTATTGTATCACAGGCTTTGGACTTGAAGCTGCCTGCAAAGAGCCCAACAAGCTGGTTGTCCTGCGGAGACCCTCTGCTGGCAAAATACATTTGTTGCTTGTTCAGATCAAGGCACTAACTGGGAATCCCCTGTCAGACTTGTGGTTCCTTGGACATGCATAACCCCTGGACAGGAGGAACCTTTCCTATTTAATGTCTTTGCTGCCGTGAAAGTTGCAGCCAAAAGCATCTCAAAACCAAGGGCACAACAGCATGGCCAGGACACACACGTCTCCAGAGGTAGCTGGCAGTAAATGCCCAAGGTATGAGCAGAGCTGTGGCATGGGGAGCAGACTTTCAAAACAATGTTTACAGCCAATTACTCAGATATCATTAGTTATCTTACATGCAGGGACCATTGTCAAAGGCAATACATCGGGGCGTGTGAACTGTGAGATTGCTGTCCCAGGGCTCCACTGGCCCTGGCTTGGCAACAGGTGCCACTGTGCTTTGGTGTGTGCATCAATACCCACATGCCACCAGGAGAGGAGGGGGTCACAGCTTCCCAGTAAGCTCTTGAGAGTCCACGGGGTGGTGCAAGGAAAGGAGGATCTGGGCTGTGACCTTGTGCAGCTCCCATGCTGACCGTCCTGTTCTCCCCAGCTGGCAGAAAGTAGAGAGGTCCAATGCCTCAACTGTGGGACAAGTGCACCCAGATGGGACACCAGCCTCTTGTTCTCAGTGAGCACTGCACGGGGGCTGGGGAATACAGCGTAGACTAGAAACTGTTAATACATCAATTGCTGTCTCAGGGGTGATTGTCCCATACGCCAGGCTGGTTAATTCGTGTTTTTCTCCACCTGGCTTTTTCCTGGATGCTGCTTTGCAGCCATATGAGTCTGCCTTGGCTAGACAGCTGCTGGTGACAGTTCTGCTGTGAGTGGGAGGCTGGGATACAGACCACAGAGGTCCCTTCCCACCACCATTGCTGTCCTGGAAGGAGAGGTGATGGGGCTGGAAGACATGTGGTTGAAGGGGCCTATGGACACAGAGGAGGGCTGGTTGTTATGCCTGCCCCAGTGAGGTTTACTTTGCACCCTCTGGACTTTGACTCTTGGGGTCTCCACATGGATAAAAGTCAGACCGTCGGTGTCATGTGAACCTGGTATTTCTTCTTCCTTTCCTGGATGAGCTTTGCCTCTTCCCTTTCAACCCAGGCATGGTTGTGCCACCTTCTCTAGGCAGCATGGTCATCCCTGTTCCTGCTGCTGACATGTAGAGTTGTCATGCATTGCCAGTGGGTACCTACACTGGGAAAGCCAAGCGTGAGCAGCCAGTGACCTGTCTGGTAACCCCAGAGCACGTTGCCCTTCATATTACAGATGAGGCGGCTGGAATCCCTCTGCAGAGATATGCCAAAAATGCAACTCCCAGTTGCAGGATGCCACAAGGCCTGGGTGTTCCCACTGGTGGCGACATTGCTCAACAGCTCATTATCTGCCTTCAAGACGTGGTGCTTTGCTGCTGCGCTCCCTGGGGTTTGGGTTACCACATCTGAATCATCAGGCTGGAGAAGAAGAGCAGGCGGTGTGATTGGAGAGGGACTGGGCTTTCAGATGTTGACAGATGAGTCCCAACCTCTCCATGTGTCTTTATAAGCCAAGAGGACACGTTCACTCAGTGCTGCCGATGCTCCTGACTGCACGGACGGGCCTGGAGCACAGGTTAGGTTGATGTGCAATGCGTGCCCTTCTTCTAGTCCAGGCTGTTGGTGGAAGAAAGGATCCCAACCAAGCCAAGAGGCTTTATTATCCCTTCAGTTGTTCATTTTATGCTTGGAGAACTTGGGCATTTTGATCACCATTGGAGTTAAACTGTCCTCTGAAGGGTCTGCTTTGCAGTTCTGCATCTGAGCTCCTTGTTTTTTGCAAGCGTGAGCTCTGGTGCTTCCCAGTGAGCTGAGGCAGTGCTGTGAGTCTTCCTGGCTGTGGTTAGACATTTTCCTGGGTCTCTATCCATTTTGGTTGAGTGGGGCATGGGGTGTCCCTGCACCCCTAGCTTTGGCTTGGTAGGATTACCCAGGGCTGATATGTGGGGAATGGCACCTCTGAGAAGGAGCAGAGACCATCTCTGCTCCCCTCCATCCTACTTGCCTGTGCCCAGGGACTCACGGTTGAGCAGCAGTTTGCCAATTGCATTAGCGGTTCTGAGTTTGGATGATGGGACACGTTGCATTCCCTCTTCTGAGGAAGGCACTGTTGGGCTCTTCTCAAGTTTGTTGATGTCTCTGCTACATACTTTGGCTTGGTGCTGGAGGCAAGTGGTGGGAGGACCCACCGCTGAACTGAGTGATCCAAAGCACCCAGGGTCTGAGCCTGGGGGTGCCATCAAGTGGTGCTGAAGCTCTGAAGCATGGCAGCATGTGGCGGTGCCAGCTGGAGATGGGCAGTCGGGGGCTGGAGGAGACGGCCCAGCTGTGGCTGAGCTCTGTGGAGGCAAGCCTTGCTGGGCAATGCAGGCAGGTCCCCTGCGAGGCAGTGAGCTGGCATCTCCTCTGCCAAGTCCTCCGTACTGGGGCGGCAGCAGGGGATGCACCACCACAGGCTGGCTCCAGTCAGTGCTGAGTACCTGAGGATGGACACAACTCTGATGACTTGTGTGACCCCAAGGCTTGGGTGCAGGAGATGAGGGCTGTAATTTTGGCTGGTCTTCGTGTGTTCCTACCATGTTTTTACATCTAAACTCTAGTCTATTAGTGCTTGCTGAATGCCGTAGGTATGTGCAGTGACTAATCCTTCCTCCTTTGCCACAAAGGCTTTAATCTCTTGGGATACCAGAAGGAATTGCTTCTGTAAGTGGCTGAATGCTTGTCAGTGCTCTCACTAGCATCTGTGGGCTTTGTGGCACAGCTTGTCACAGGTCATGGCCACCATGTTGTGCCACCACGACACTGCGACGACGCCCAAGACATATGGGAAACCTCAGTGCCACTGCTCAGGAGCTGGATGAGGGGGCGTTGGGTGGAGGAAATCCTCATCACAAAGTGTGCGGGGTTGTGAGCCAGGTGTGAGTCACAGAAACCACAGACCTGTTGCCAGTCATGGGGCAGTGGAAGGTTCTCTTGCATATGATGATGTGCAGGGCTGGATGCAGATGTAGGGGAGGTGGACTGTGGGGGCAGAGCTCAGCAGGGATGGAAACCTCTCTGCCCAGGGAATGGGGAAAGGCCACTCTGTCTGCGTCCAGTCCAGCCGTAGCTTTTTGAAGAGGACTTCTACAGACCTCTGGTTCAAACCCCTACTCAGAACAGGATCATCCCCGGTGCTAGCTCTGGTTTTGTCCAGCCAAGTCTTGAAAGCCAAGGTGTAGACCCAAGGGAAAGAAGCTGTTTCCTATGTGACATACTCATCGAGAAAATACTATTGGTATGAAAACTCAGGGTGGGTTTTGCAACAGGAAAATGCCACTGGGAAGCATATTGTTATATCTGGTGTGGGAAGGGCCCCTGTGGCGTCTCCTAATTTCTATGCGGGCTTGGCTTCTTGGTCCCTTGTAATCCACACTGCTTGCTGAAGTGTCTCTTTCAGTAATTTGCTCTGTCTCTGATGTCCCCAGGCATGGCCTGCAACCTCTTGCCTGTGTCTGTGTGCAATTGAGCCTGGTGAGAAGGTGGCCACTGTAATTCCTTCCTTCCTGCTGTCCTTCCTAGTGTCCTTCCACAAGCAGTTTGGAGGGGCTGCAGACTAAAAGCCCCTTAAAATAGATCCGGCCTGCAGTTGTGGCCACTGGTGTTCAGCATCTGGAAAGGACAAGTGCCAGTAGGGAAGAGGGGGTTTAGCAATGTTGTTTGTCTACAGAATCATAGGACAATCTGACCTCTTCTTCATTCAACCACCACAGCAATTTAATCCCAAGACACCCTCACCTGCGCAGGGAGACATAGGCACCAAGAGGTTGCTGGTGGACTTGAACACAGAGCAAGACTTGAGTTGACACTTTTTTTTTAATGTGTGATAGTGAGTTTTTTTTTGTTGCCCCCTTGATGGTGCGCGGTGGGTAGGTGTTCCCATTTTCCTGAGAAGCCCAGGAAGAGTTTTCCACGCTGGAAGGATGCTGGGAAAACACACCCAGATGCCTCCTCTGGGAGGCAGAGTCCTTTCTAGCTCTTGCAACAGGGTCACCAGGCAAATGGACTTTGCTGGACCTGTCCTGAAGTCTGGATCCCAGGCCAGATGTGGTATCTTTTCATTTCAACCCCTGCATCCCCTGGGGCCCTAAGGACACCCACTATGTGCTCTTGCTCAGCTGGCTTCAGCCAGAGCTGCAGGATGCTGCTGAGTGCCCAGTGCCAGACAGAGAGTCCCATGTAGTGCTGCAGCTGGCATGGTTGGGGCTCAAAACACCCAAAGCATGTTGCAGGTATTGTCAGCACTGACAGCAATGCTGGAACTTCACAGCATTTCCTCGTATCTCAGTGCAGTCACCATCATGCTCATGTCAACATCTTTATCTCCCAGGCACTGAGGAGAGACAAGATGTGGCTGCTGCTGGTGGCCCTGTGCCTGGCCCAGAGGCTGGGAAACGCCATCCCACGCACTGGAGTAAGCCATGACAACCCCGAGCAGTTCATGAACATTGTAAGTGCAAGGGGGTCAAACCCACCTCTCATGTGGCCTGGGCTTCCCCAGGTGGTGTGTCCGAAGTCCTCCCCGAGGGACCAGCCAGGCTCTCCCCATCCCTTCCCCTGGCATCTGCACCTGGGGTCAGCTGGGAGGCTTGGGGCACCAAGTTTCCTGGTTTTGCATGGGTGCCATTCACTTCATGCCCTCAGCTTGAGGTTGCCCTCTCCCTAGATTTCCTCTAATGTAGATGGACCTTCAGGTCTCATGTGCACAGGCAGAGATGACACCAGAGAGGGTGGGTGGCAGGAGTGGCTATAAGTGGTGCAGGTGTGGGGTGATGGACACCAGTGGGTCACTCTGTCGCTTGGACTGTTGTCCCTGCAGAGACAGAAGATCCGTTTCCATGGGTATCCTAGTGAGGAGTACAACGTACTGACGGAGGATGGGTACTTCCTCAGCCTCAACCGGATTCCCCACGGCACGGGGGACGCTGGGAACTCAGGTGGGCTCAGTTTCACCGGGGGTGAGGCAGCTGTGACCTTGGGTAGAGATGAGGCAGCGTGCAAGGGGAAGCCAGTGTGAATACCTGTGCCTTCAGACACAGTTTTGGCAGCTGGAAGGGGGACGAGAAGCTTTTGACCAGATGCCTTGAGCCCTGGGAATGCAGGAGCTCAGCATAGTTTTTCACTGCACCAGGGACAGGGCAGCACGAGCCAGCGAGCCCCAGCTCATTCCCTGGAGCAAACCCCTTGCCCTGGTCCAAGGTTTCCTTATAACTCAGGGCCAGGTGTGGTGAAAGTCCTTCAAACAATAAAGCACCAGCAGAGCCACTGAAATCATGGGAGAAAGGAACATTTAATGTGCAGCCTGCAGAAAACAATACTGATATGCACAGGGCTGTTTTATTTCTATGTGGGAAGGGCATTCTGGTGTGAAGTACTCGATTTTTCCTCTTTTAGGATCCAGGTCACCCGTGTTGTTAGTGCACGGGTTCAGTTTAGATGGTGGCAACTGGGTGGACAATGTCCCCAACAGCAGCCTGGGCTTCATCCTCGCGGACGCGGGGTACAACGTCTGGATTGGAAACAGCCGGGGCAACAGCTGGTCCCGCCGGCACCTGAACCTTTCTGTTGACCAAGAGGAGTTTTGGGATTTCAGGTGAGAAGGCCACCAAGGATTGGGGGCTGCCAGCACCCACCACCTGGTGCCCAGGGAGGTTGGGAAGTGGGCATCTCCTCTAGCTTCTCCCCTTGTTCTCCAGCTTCCATGAGATGGCTGTGTACGACCTCCCCGCTGTGGTGGGCTTCATCCTAAGGCAAACTGGGCAGGACAAACTGTTCTATGTCGGCCACGCTCAGGGCAACTCTCTAGGTGAGTGAGGAGGAGGAGCAGGGTGATGGGAGATGTGATGGGAGGCGGGCAGCAACATCTGTCCCAAACTGGAGACTGCTGGGGACGGCAAATGTGTTGGCTCATGCAGCCACTTTTCCTACCTGCCTTCTCAGCCCTTCTGCATGGGAGAGGATTGCCATGTCTTGCCCAGCCATGCAGGATCATTTCATTTTTTTCAGACCCCGTGTCCCAAACAGGAGGTCTGACACGAGTGTTGTTGCTTTTGGGGTTATCGTTGTGATCTCTTGCTGCTTTTCAGGTTTCATAGCATTTTCGAGCATGCCGAAGCTGGCTGAGAAAATCAAACTCTTCTTTGCGCTGGCTCCTCTCTACACCTTTCATCACGTCAAAGGCCCCGTGTTAAAGATAGCATTTTTACCAGATGTGGTGCTGAAGGTACATGAAGTGTTTGTGTGTTGTTACTACCGAAACCCAGGAGCTTTCAGTAACTCACATCCCCTGCGTCTTGCCACTGTGCACTCAGCCCATGCCTGTAGCAGATGCTGGGGACACCTGTGGGTAGATGGGTCATCCCAGACAGCAGGGATGTCCCTCTCCATCCAGTTGAGCACAAACAGATTTCACTATTTAAAATATACATACATCTCTATCATTCCTATTTATGCTTTTGCTTATTGACCTCACCACACCCCTGTTCCGTAGCCCGGGAGGTGCTCAGGGCAGGCCCACAACACCTCCCTTCCACCTGTTGCTCCAGCAGCTGGAGAAGGGCTGGAAGGGGAGCTGGCACTCTCCCTGGACATGCTCCTCCTGAGGAGCATCTGTCAACAGAGGTATGAGTCTGGCCATCCCAGGCTGAACTTTGGAAGCTGGTACCTTAAAGATGACGCACCAGGATGGTGGGGGCAACACCATGGTACGGAAAGGATGGTGATGGTTTCATGCCGCTCCAAGAGTTGGTTGTGGCCATGGGTCAACCTTCTCAGAAGGCTGGCTAGCCCAAATGTGTCAACAACCCTATTGAGGAGTTGCCTGTCAGCGCTGTCTGGAGGCAAGTGGTTCTCATGGAGAGGGGATGTGGATTGCGGGACCCACCATGACCTGTTTTCTTGCGCTCTTGCAGGCAATATTTGGAACAAAAGAGCTGACTCTAGTCGGGAGGAAGGAGAGAGCCACCCTGGCCAAGACATGCAGCAACCTGCTAACAGCTGAAGTCTGTGAAAATGAGGTCTTCCTTATTGACGGGTACAACAAGAACAACTTGAACATGGTAGGTCCATCAGCCTCTCTAGGTCACAGCCATCTCCAGTTTTCCTAGGCACCTGGAGATAGCTAATGAGACACAAAAATGAGTATGAAAAAACCAAAATAATGTGTGAAAAGCACTGTTCAAGGCAGCGGTTATTTGGAGATTTATTTCAGTTGGTGTTAAACCTAATGGAAACTTTGGTGGGAAAGAATCACCTGTGGTCTTGTCTGCCTTATTTTCTGCTGACGGGAAAAAAAAATTAAAAAAAAAGACCGGGACAGTTGTATTCCTGTTTTAAAGCGGTGGTTAACTGGTTTACCTTTAAAAGTTACTTCTAGCTCTAAACAGAATAAAGCTGCTGGAGAATACAAAATTTATGTTACAGTTACAAGACAGAATGATTTTTTTTCCTAGACAGATGTTCATTATTCCCTGCTCACTCAGAAAATACTTTCTTTTTCCCGTAGAGCCGACTGGATGTATACCTAGCTCATTTTCCAGACTATACATCAGTAAAAACTCTTCTCCACTGGGGACAGGTAGAGATTCTGATTTTATAATGACTGTAACCAAAGCTTTTTCTTTTTATCTGTGAAAATGATATTTTACAATACTGCTTCGTTTACCCTGGAGACAGGTAAGGAGGTGGCATCTGGCAAAGACAATGGTGACGGTGCGCTCCCCCTCTCCAGGTGCCAACCTGACTTTTCTCTCCTGTAACTCTGCCCAAGTGACAACAACCTGTGGTGGTCACCATGGGCACATCTAGTCGTGATGGCAGCACCGGGCTCAATCTGGTTTCGGTGAGACAGATAACAACACAATAGGCAAGGGCTAACTTGAGCAACACTGGTACTGTGGTCAACATGCAAATATGACTATAGGTCAATCATCTTACCTCCATAAACAGTGAACGGCCCAAGAGCCCTTTGAGCTCTCCTGCACGGCAGTGGGCTGCATGCCAGGAACTCCCTTTGAGCAGGGATGCCTGCTCAAGGTTACGTTTATTTCATGAGATTGAGAGATTCCTTGCCGCAACAGATTCTCAGTAAGTGACTAACAGCATGATGAACTTTGAAATCTTAGCTAAGTGATATAAGGATCAATTGCGCGTATATAATCCTTGAGACATAAACCGTTGACCAAGTGTGGGACTAGGATTGGATCCAGCTGTACCTAGACTCCTCTCTGAGAAGGAGTTTAGAAAGCAAGGGGGTCCTTTCTGAGCCTTGTGACTCAACGGGAGGGTCTCCCTGACAGCTCTGTCTGTCCCTGGCCTCTGTGCAGTGAATAACCAAGTGTGCCTTGCCGTCTCGAATCTTGTCGCATTTACCATCAAACTTTGTTAAATCCCTGTTTTATATCGGTAAAGGTATTGAGGCTTCTCTCTCTAAGTCAAGTGCGTCGCTTCCATCTGTCACACCAATAAAAGTTATTTTGAAGTGCCTAGACCAAAGTGTCTCAAATGCCACAGCTGCTAGCTAGTGCTTCTGGCTGGCCAAGGCAGAGCCACCCAGATGCCTGCCTCCATCCCGGGTAGGGACACCATGTAGGTGTTTTTTGGACTCTCTCTTCACTCTGGCCCACAGGACAGGCACCAGCAAGTGCCAGCCTAGACACCAGGGCTGTGCTGGGCAGAGAGCACTCATCTGGACTGTGCTGCTGCCCTGTACTCCTGGTAGGGCTGATCCAGGGCATTACTCGCACAGGGTTATCATTTTGTTTCCACCTTTCAGACTGCCAAAACCGGGGAGTTCAAGCAGTTTGACTATGGGGAGAAGAACCAAGAGAAGTACAACCAGGTAAATGGGCACTTGTGGAAGGGGGAGCAGAGCATGAGGCTGGCTAGAGCCAGGTTGGGGGTCGGCCCTCTAGTGTCCAGCATGACCCGAGACCGCTGGGATGCCAGGAGCATCACACCCCATCCATTAGTGTCAGAACCCATGAATAACCAAAGTGTTCCCCCCTCCCAGACCACTCCCCCCTTGTACAGGATAGAAGACATGACGGTGCCGACCGCCCTGTGGAGTGGTGGGAAGGACTGGGTGAATCCCCCTCTGGAGACCCAGCGCTTGCTCCCCCGCATCACCAACCTTGTTCATCACGAGCACTTTCCTGACTGGAACCACTTTGACCACCACTGGGGTCAGGACGCCCCTCAGCGGATGTACTGGCAGATGATCACTCTGATGGAGCAAAATCCGTGAATAGTCCATGTGCTGTCCCAGGACAGAGGAGCCACCCATTCCACCACATGCCTGGGGGCACGGGTTTTATGTGAGGGCTGCCCCTCTGCTCTTCCCATCTTAAAAATGTTTCCTATCACCCTAATCCACACTGATTTAATGCCTTAAACATAACAGTGTAATTTCTGCCTGACCTCTGTGACTAGAGGTTGCAATAAACTCTTGTTATCCCAGCCAAACTCCAACCCTTTGCTTGGTGCGCATCACTGGGGTTGTGTTTGGACCCCATTGCTGGGGCGAGATGTGCAGGAGATCCTGTTTTGGTTGGTTTTGTTTTTTTTTTTTTTTTTTTTTTTTTTTGTAGCTCTTGCTGTCTCAGGACATTGCAAATACATTTTACTCCAGAAATTGAGCATGTGCTTTGGGTCGTGGGTTTAGGCAAAGGAAAGGTGGAAAGTGACCTTGTCTGTGGCCCTGGAAAGGCTGGAGAGGGTGAGCACTGACTGCAGGAGAGAAATGTTCCTCCCAGCAGAATGAGTCCAGAGATGCTGATGCGCACCACGCACTTGAGGGATGGCGAAAGGGAAACATCTGGGCCTTGGAGTTAGGCTAGGTCTATGTCTGTCTGTCTGTCTGTCTATCTATCTGTCTGTCTACCCATCCATCTATTTGTCTTCCTATCTATTTCTCTCTCTCTCTTTCTCTCACTCTCTCTCTCTATCCATCCCTCCATCCACCCATCCATCCTAACTTCCAAAAGATGTGTGATGCTCACCTATAGGGTCTATCTAAGTTTAAGATGCATGGAAAGAGCGCTGTGAACAAAAGGCAGGGGTTGAAAAGAGAATTTAATGGGTTCAGGGCAAGGGACCACACTCAGAGCACTGATGATTTTGGTGGGCCATTCCCAAACTGCCTGCCCGACCCCCCCAACACTGCACAATAGGTGCCCCTGCAGAGACGGGACAAGAGGTGTAAAGATGCGGTCTGAGTTCATGCTTTAGGTAAATAGCCCGGAATTGTCCTGCATGACCCCTGTCCCATGTACGCATGAGGACAAAGTGTCTTTGCTGACATAGCAAGCAGCACAGGGGCACTGGGTTTCATGGGGAATTGATGAGACGGGTGTTGGCAGCCTCACCCTCTTGCTCCACTGTCCCATGTCCTTGGGACCATTCAGCCCCAGGAGCAGGACGCACTGTGGAAGGAACAGCTGTGGGATCAGATCAAAGGTCCATCAGTTTGGAGCCTCTGCTGGAGCCTCCTGCGTTAAGGCCACAGGCGCCAAGCTGGTGATAGTGGTGAAAAGATGAGGTATACTCCCAATTCAAGGTATTTCCCAGGGAAGAAGTCTTTGCCTCAGGTATGTTCCCACATGGTCTGACTGGTCTCCATCTGATTCACCAGGCTGAAAAGCAAAAATACAGGTGAAACTTAAAGCTTGCAGAATCTGTGAGTTGAGCTGAGCATGTGTCTTATGGGATGCTGCTTTCGTGGGCTGTTTCTGTGAAAGTGAAGGTTCATTTTACGAGCACCATACCCTGCCCCGCGCCTTTCTTCCCCTTTCTTCCTCCCCTGCCAGCGGTGATGGGTGGATTCACTGGGAGGGAAACCAAACTGCACGTGGCCACAACCAGCTAAGGAGTTATTGGCTGTAGACGGGGTGCTCTGCAGAGCATCGTGCATGACCATGACCTGTTGTAACCAGGGACGGAAGAGCAAAGCTGCACGTGCTGGCACAATGCAGCTTGGAAAAGCCCTGCCTGCCCCTTGCAATGTCCCTGGGGGCTGGATGTGACATGAGCGTACGGGAAGGGGCTTAAAATGCCTAGAGCTGGGATCTCCTAGGTACTGCAGGGATGCCCTGCAGCACAACCTTGGTGATGCTCACCAAGGGAAGAGTCAGACTGGGCTTCAGCTTGGGAATTTATTACTTAAATAGTTCTGAAAAAGAAAGGAAAGAAATATCACTGCCCAGCAGAAGAAGCAGGGAGGCTAAAGCACCAGGACACTGTTGAAGGCAGAAAGAAATTGCAAGAGTGTGTTAGCTCACGAAATAAGCCTGAAATAGAGTGACAGGAGGTGTTTCGATGGAGGAGAGAGCCGGATGACAGTCCTGGTACAAAAGCAAGTGATCCCCAGAACAGTCCAGACCATTTGGACTGTTCAAGGATTTTTCTCCATCAGACCACCCATCTGCCTGTACATACGCTGAGGGGCATCCAGGCCCCAGATGGGATCACAGTGGTTCCAGTCAGGGAAGTGCTCGTGATGGATAAGGCTGGTGATGCAGGGGAGCAAGCTCTGGGTCTCTGCAGTAGAGACAACCCAGTCCTCCCTACTGCTCCACAGGACGGTCAGCATAGTCATGTCTTCTAGCCTGTAAAAAGGCTGGGGAGAAAAATCAACGGAAGGTGAAACATAAAGGTATCATCTGGATTTTGGCCATCAGAGATGCTGAGAGTCCCAAAATACTCACCTCTGGGACACACATTTAGGAAACGTGAACAAATGTGATGTGGAGCAAGATCTGCAGCGAGTCCTGCAAGATCCCCATTGGACTTGACCTACCAGGGGCGGACAAAACCCAAAAATGTTGGGTGGGCACCGGCTGGACAAAGTGGAACTGAATGGTTAAATGTTGACGGAGGCCTCAGCCACCTCGGGAATTACAAGACGAATGGGTGCATGATGCATAAGGTGCCTTCGTCCCAGTCTCAGCCAGTCTCATCCTCTTCTTCTCTTAGCAGTCACCCTTCTTCTCTCAAGTCACCCTTCCATCCTTGCAAGCAAAAGGCACACCTAGCCTACCTGACTGTACTTCACCTGGTTCTTCTCCCCACAGTAAAACTGCTTGAACTCCCGGGTTTTGGGAGTCTGAAAGGCAGAGGCAAAGGGTTAACCCCATACGGGTAATACCTTAGATCAGCCCCAGTGTGGGGAAAGGGCAGCCACAGGGTCTCTGCCCCAGGACAGCGCTGATGTCTGGGCTGGTGTTTGCAGCTGTCCATCCCGCAGGACCCACCGTAGGGCAGCTGTCCCAGTTAGGGGTTCAGACAAAGCATATGGAGGGTGTTCAGTGTGTGGTCACTTGAGCTGTCTTTGAGCATGTCTTGTCTCTGCCATGGCAGGAGAAAGGAGGACTCCTCCACTGTCCCGCAGTAGTCTTTGGACAACTTCAACTGCTTCAGATGGACTGACAGCGCAAGTCACCTGGTTGGGGGGGTGGTTTCTCTTGGGCATTGTTTGGAAAATTACCCCGTTAGGTCTTATAAGAGTTGCCAGTACTGAGCAGATCATCAGCTGTCCCTGGGGCAGCATCCCTGTTCACTAGCCGAGGAGGTGATGCACCAGGATTGAACTCTTCATAAACAGCAAGAAATGCAAGGCGCATCCACTCTCCTAGTCTCATGACCATTCAGACTACTCTTGAATTACAATTAAATTAGTTTGTAAAATCTTTCAGATTGGATTTTTTCCTTATGATCTGTTTGAACCAATGGAGATGATGGAGACCCAAAACATCACTATTTTATATCTCTTGACTCATCATTTTCATTCTCAGTGCCCCTGTCCCATGACCGTACCACTGCTAAGTAACCCAGCACCTAATGAAATGTGGCACCTCTGACGACGTTATGGCATTTCATATTTGGTCAGCCAAAATCACAGGTAAAGGTTGCCTACCACGTTCAAGATCTTTTCATTAAATCCACCAATGAAGAAAAGCCCGTCTGCTCAGAGACTGCCAAGCAGCCGGCAACTGCATGTCCTGGCCAGCACCATTCTCAGCTCCCATCCCAGCAGACCTCCTTCTTTCCACCCAAAAATTACCTGCTATGGGGCATGGACACCGCAGGTCCCTGCTGGAGTAGCCAGCCTGGCATCTCAAGAGGATCAGTGGGTTTTCCTGTCCTCTCGAGTGGGGACAGCCAGGCATATTAACCCCCCGACATGCACTGGATGCCTCCCCATTTCCCTGTGGATCCTGGCAGCACTGGTACAGCAGTGGGCTCGGAGCTCAGGGGGAGCTTTGCTGCAGCGGCACAAGTAACTCTGCTTCCTGATTTTGGCTGGCAATTATTAACCTCATAACTAATTAGGACGAGAAAACCAGAACCCAACACTTACCTTAATTATTGCATCAGGAACGTAGAAAAGACTTAATACTGGACCTTTAGTTTTATGTAAAGTGTAGGCAGCAGCCAGAACGAAGAACATTTTCATTCTCTCAGCCAGCTGCAGCATGCTCAAAAACTGAAAAAAAAAAGCCCAGAGGAGACTGAAGAGATCCTGCAAGCAACTGCCGTGTGGACCCAACTGCATGAATCCCCTCCTCGCATCCAAGATTTCCTATTTGAGACACAGGGTCTGAAAAAAATGAAGACGCAGTGCTCCTCCACGTGAGCACAGCCCAGGTTGGCTGGGCTAGACGTGGCAATCCTCTCCCATGCAGAAGGGCTGAGAAGGCAGGTAGGAAAAGTGGCTGCATGAGCCAACACATTTGCCGTCCCCAGCAGTCTCCAGTTTGGGACAGATGTTGCTGCCCATCTCCCATCACATCTCCCATCACCCTGCTCCTCCTCCTCACTTACCTAGAGAGTTGCCCTGAGCGTGGCCGACATAGAACAGTTTGTCCTGCCCAGTTTGCCTTAGGATGAAGCCCACCACAGTGGGGAGGTCGTACATAGCCATCTCATGGAAGCTGGAGAACAAGGGGAGAAGCTAGAGGAGATGCCCACTTCCCAACCTCCCTGGGCACCAGGTGGTGGGCGCTGGCAACCCAGCATCCCAGCCTGTCATGGTTTGAACCGGGTTGGATAATGACAAGGCAACAGATCCTCTCCCCCACCTCTGGCACCAAGGAGAGGAAGAAGATGAAGAGATTTATGAGTTCAGAAAAAAACCTAAACTACTTTAATAAAATATTAATAATAAAACAAAAAAGGAAATAATGAAATAGATACAATATATACAAAATCATATCAAGCTTCCAGGGAGATATCACCAGCAGGTTCCAGAAAGTTCCAGACAGGAGGAGATGGCAGACCTCAGCCGGCCCTGTTGTGTTTCTTGGCTGTGCCGAATGAGGCAGTCCTCAAAAGTTCAATATATTAATAGAACCCGGCTGGGTGGGAAGTTGCCTACAGTGCAGTACTGCCCATTTGCTTGATGCAGCCAGAGGAAGCCAGGGCGAGGAAGACACGGCCTTCTGGGGAAGGTGCTGCTGGGGTCTGGAGGGACAGTGAGGAGGAAGCACTGAGCAAAGACGCTGCATGCAAGGAAGACGCTCAGACTCTTTTCCTGCCCCCTCAAAAGTGCCTTTCACTTGTGGGGTGGCGAGAGATGGGACACGCCATCTGACCATCTCCAGGAGATCTGAAGGGGTTTTCATTGTGGAAGAGTCACTCTGAAAGGCACGGAGGGTGCCTGGAGCCCTGGGGACACCCCAGAGGCCAAACTGTTTCCCCTGCAGGTGGGGGTGAGGTGGCGATACAAGTGAGAGAGGAGCAATGCAATGACCAGTTGGCCAACAGCCAAGCGTAGCCTAGGACCATGCCTTGAGAGCCCTGGGTGCAGATGCCAGGGGAATGGGTGGGGAGACCCCAGCTGGTCCCTTGGGGAGGACTTTGGGCACACCACCTGGGGAAGCCCAGGCCTTGTGAGGGGTGGGCTTTGCCCCCTGGCACTTACAATGTTCATGAATCATAGAATCATAGAATGGTTTGGGTTGGAAGGGACCTTAAAGATCATCCAGTTTCAACCCCCTGCCCCGGGCAGGGACACCTCCCACCAGACCAGGTTGCTCCAAGCCCCATCCAACCTGGCCTTGAACCCCTCCAGGGGTGGGGCAGCCACAGGCATGGATGCGGCAACCTGCTCCAGTGCCTCACCACCCTCACGGTAAAGAATTTCTTCCTAATATCTAATCTAAATCTCCCCTCTTTCAGTTTAAAACCATTCTCCCTTGTCCTATCGCTCCACTCCCTGATAAAGAGTCCCACCCCAGCTTTCCTGTAGGCTTCTTTAGGGACTGGAAGGGGCTCTAAGGTCTCCCCGGAGCCTTCACTTCTCCAGGCTGAACACCCCCAACTCTCTCATCCTGTCTTCGTAGCAGATGTGCTCCAGTCCTCGGATCATCTTTGTGGCCTCCTCTGGCCCCGCTCCAACAGGTCCATGTCCTTCTTGTGTTGAGGACTCCAGAGATGGACACAGGACTCCAGGTGGGGTCTCACGAGAGTGGAATAGAGGGGTAGAATCCCCCCCCTCGCCCTGTTGGCCATGCTGATGGGGATGCAGCCCAGGATGCGGTTTGCTTTCTGGGCTGCAAGGGCACATTGCCGGGTCATTTTGAGCTTCTCATCCACCAACACGCCCAAGTCTTCCTCCTCAGGGCTGCTCTCAACCCATTCTCTGCCAACCTGTGCTTGTGAACTGCTCGGGGTTGTCATGGCTTGCTCCTGTGCATGGGCCGGCGTTGCCCATCCCCTGGGCCAGGCACAGGGCCACCAGCAGTAGCCACATCTTGCCTCTCCGCAGTGCCTGGGCGATAACGGAGTTGGTGTGAACAGGAGGATGGGTGCACCGGAGGCATGAGCAAATGCCGTGTAGGTCCAGCACTGCTGGCAGTGCTGCCAATGTCGCGATGTGGCATGGGCATTTCCATCCCAAACCATGTCAGCTGCAGCCCCGTATGGGACGCTCTACCCAGCGCCGGGTGCTTGACATCATCCTGCAGCCCTGGCCAAAGCCAGCTGAACAGGAGCGCCCAGCAGCACGTGAGCGGTGAGAGCTGGGAGTCCCTGGGGGATGCAAGGGATGAGCAATGGCAAGAGGCAGGGAATGAAATGGAAAGGGGGCTTTGAGCTGGGCACAGCTGGCAAAGGTCAAAGTCATAGGAGACAGTACTCACCAGAGCCTCCTCCCTGTGCCTAATAAACTTAAAAGCTTTTGTGATTTTCTGCTGATAAAATGTGCAAGAGGAGCCTGGAGGGGTTGAGCCCTTCCTCACCTCACAAATCCACCAATCTATCCGTCTCCAGTCACATAATATCTTGCCAAGCTTTTCTTGCTCATCCCGTTTAGCTTCTGAGTGTTTAAGCCAAAAAAAAAAAAAAAAACCACCCACCAACCTATATTTGTGCAGCATTATACAGGGCAGGAATTTGCAGCCTAACAACTTTGTTTCAGAATTTCAGCCCATACTCACCCAGCGTGGCTAACATGGAACAGAGCTGCCTGGCTGCTGAGCCTCACAGCACCTGCAGAGGACTGCCTGCAGAAGGCATTCCTCCTTCTTTGAGTATGCGTGTGGGCACACGCACAGAAATAGGCCCAAGAGGACGTGCAAATTTGCCACAAATTCTGCAGTAAAAAAAGGAGAAAGAAAGCTTCAGAAACAGAAGAACCAGCTAGATGGTGTTTAGTATTTAGGTGGAAACAAGGGACCTTGAACAACATCACTAGCCAGAAGCAGTGCTGAGACATCTTTCCAGAGCCCACCAAAACCCAGTAGAATAGCATCTCATTTTCTGTTCTACCTTACCAACAGGACTATTAAATCCTGCGCTTTGCCAAAGTCGTTAATCCATCCGCTTGTAGCAGCAGAGTAGCCCTGCATCAGGTAGGGATGAGTCCTCTGTACCTGTCTTTCACCTTCCTCAGCGATGCAAGCAAAGGTGTGAGAGCTCCACCTTTTATGCCGGGATTGGGAATGGCAGAGTACGGCAAAAAAACGGTGAAGCTAACACCAAGGAGAAGACGACCCGGCTCAACAGGAAGTCCCTCTTGGTGTTGCCCAGTGACCAGAACGGAGTTGTTTCTTTCCTGTCCGCAACTCCAGGACTCAGGAGAAAAACCTCGCCTTGAAAACCTGACTGAAGAGGTGGACAATCAGAAACAGCAACTCAGGGCGATCAAAGTTTTCCAAGGAACAGACACCAGCACCTCCCCACCTCATTGATAATTGCCCGGCCAGCAGAGCCACTCATTAGTGCCTCCATTGGGTGTGATGAGCGTATTCGTGCTTAGCCTAACAGCGTGCCAGCCCCATTTATTTATGACATGTGCTCGCCAGTACGTAAAGTAGTTGTTTGCCTGTAGAGTTGTACACGATTCTGCCTGCAAGTCTCTGCAGACAAGCTGCTCACAGTGATCCAAAGAGCAGAAGGTTTTAGGACCTCCAATCCAAAGAAAATAAAAATGCCGACAATCTGGGTGGATTAAGACTCAGTGAGATTAATTTGCAACCTCTGCATCCCTCACCTTTTAGCAGAGAGAAAAATATGTTTTTCATCACGGAATGTATGGACAGCTGTCAAAAACAGTTCATGGTCCAGATGAGCAGGTAAAAATATCTGGTAAAAATGTATTGGCCTTATAATAGATCAATACAGACTTATGATGTAAATTACTAGTTAGGAGGAAGAGGGGAAAACGAGGGGATTGAGGAGTTCTTAACCTGTGCACAAGCAGACCTGCTCAACAGACACTCCAGGCTGATTAATTTACTGCTTAGATGAGCAAAACCCAATCCATCATTAATACGTAGGAGACAGAAAACGATCTACATCCAGTATCGATTGCGATGTCCCTCTCACTCTCACTGAGCTTGATGACAAGAACATTTTTGCTCTAGAAACATGTCCCCACAGCAGTTGTGGGTTTGCAAGATGTGCAGGGTTGAGTACAGATCCCTCAGATGCTGCTGAAGTTACCTCCACCTCAAAAGGAAGCTCTTCACCATCACTTGCCGTGTATCATGAAGGACATCTCATTTGCCTGAACAAAGATTTCACTCACCTTTTAACCGGTGTGATTTTAAAGGGATTTACATCCAGGATCTCGTCTTCAGACAGATCTGTCTTCAGACCATCACCTGTTTCGCCCAGTTTCGCCAAAGCCCAGCTCTTCTTTTGCGGGAGAACAATTCTATGGCACGAGACACGACTGATTATTTCAGAGCGCTGAATGCTCATGGAAAGAGCAATACCTTCCTCAATCTCTCCATTAGTCTGCTTTGATCAAGCACAAATAGTGAAGCTTCTGAGAGCTCCTCGGGTGAACGCTCCAAAGCACGGTTTGTTTCTTTTTCTTGCCCAATATGTTTCCAGGGAAAGTTTATTGCATCTATATGCAACAAAATACAGCAAGGAAAGGCTGCCTCAATCAATGTGCTTTAAACTAACTGGCAACCAGGACTTGTCCTGCTGGCTGTATCCGATTGTCCTGGTGGCTGTATCCAAAATGAGGTGATTTGCCTGTGCACCCGTATCTGCAAAGTATTTGCTGTTAAGGCAAGTAAGGAAAAAAACCCCACACCATTGTCCATAAAGTCAGAGATTTCCAGGCCATCCCAAAAAGGCTGTTTTTCCAGGCCATGAGAAATCTGGGGAGATACAGAAATGACAACAGCAATGGGATGAAATACCAGTTTCCCTCCTTCTCATTTCTCCCCCGCCTCCAGCTGTTGTCTGTTTCTTTCCGACATCGTTTTCCAGACACAATTTTGTTTCCCCAAATTCTTTGGTGTTTCTGAATAAAAAAGTAAATGGAAATACAAATGCATTTAACACCTGCAAATATCTGCTTTCACAAGTGCACGTCCTGTCTATGGTAAAGAAATGAATAAATCAAAAACCAGCCAGATATCACTTCTGTTCATAGCTGACCTCTCATAACACTCACGATTTTCTCTCTCCCCTTCAGAATTCAGACTTCAACCCTGCCTTTTGTCTTCTGGCTGTTTCATTCCTGATACTGATATAATTTCAGTGCATAAAGTGTGGAGTGGGCACAGGAGCATCTTTGCTCCTCTTTAATTTCTGTTTGGGTATGCCATGGCTAAAAGCACGTTCAGCATGAGGAATTTTGCATGTGAAAATACGTGCCTCTACGTCACCTTTTGCATGAAACCGCTGAATTACCTGCCGCATGCCCTCAAAGAGGGTGTCCCAGGCCTGCGCTGTCTGGCCCTGGGGCTCCTTCTCCCTCAGTCACACTGTCCTCATCCCGGGGACGGGAGCACCCTGCCCTGCAGCCCATGACTGTGCCCGTGCAGGCGCTGCGCACACTGGTCCCGGTGCCAACCGTCACGGAAACAGTTGAATGCAAGAGGGTGTTGGCTGGTGAACACGCCAGCGCTTGAACAAGATCAACTGGTTTGTGTAAGATTTCACAGCCTGTCTTAACCCCCAGCGTGCGTCTCAGTTTGGAGCCGGTGGCTCCTAGGAGGAGAAGGACAGCAAGAGGCGGTATTGCTTCTTCTCCCCGAGGGGATGCCAATAGGACATCCTGGGCAGGGTCTGGAGACGTGACACGGTGTTTGGCTTGGAAACAGACCACTGCTTTCCCGAACCTTTGCGGGGGGCATCATAGGGTGGAACAAGTGGCAGCCCTTCAGGGTTAAGACCATGATGGGTATCCTTCAGTGACCGGGTTAGCGTGACCTGTCCTCCAGGACAAATGATGGGGAAGCAAACAACAAAGACCAACGCAAGGACCCAATCTCACTGGGTGCCTCCAGGCACTAGAAAGCTGCCCCTGGCACCCATCCAACTTCTCCATGCTGGGAGAGAGATAGGGAGACCTGCGGGTCCAGCAGGGTTGGGCCAGGACCACCCTGACCACCCCACCAGCTGGTGTCGACAAGAGACTGATGCTGAGGCCATCCCTCTTGTGACGCCTGTGGCTCTCTACCCCTACCTTCAGAGGGCTTCACAACCTTCTGCTGCTGCCCTGGGGACCTCAGGATTTCAGCTGGTGCAGCAACAGCTTGGCTCCTCCCCAGGCTGGCCAGCCAAGCCTTGCCTTTCAACGGCCTGTGGCCCCTGTGGCAGAAGCCTGTTTGACAGCTCTTTATTCAGGGATGTGTTCATTGGTCAGCTGAGAGACAATCTGCTGACTCGGCAGGCGATGGAGTCTGGCATGCAGCCTTGTCAGCTTCAGTTACGCTTTCCACCAAAACAGCAAAGATTAAAAGAGGTTTTCCCCTCCCACAGAGTGGTGGTGGCCTCATGGCAGTGCTGGCGCGCGTTGAGGACCTGGGTTCCATCCCAGTGGTTCCAGCAAGGGGGACCGTGTTTCCCAGCTCCCTGGGTGTCCACCAAGCGCACCCCACTGGGAGGAGATGCGGGGGACGGCACAGCAACAGGTCACTGGGGGCTGTGTCCAGGTGAGACGGGGCATCCCTGACTCCTGGCCGAGGGGCCATGCCCGGGGTCTCTAGTCCCCTCTGTAGAGCTGCTGCCCCTGGGGAAGGACTTGGGGGTTGTTTGTTTGTTTATTTATTTATAAATAACCTCTCCTAGCATATTTATTTATAAATAAAACCCCCACAGCCGTGTGCCATGTGTCTCATCTGCAAACGTCGCCTGCTGCTGGGAGCTGATTTATTTTTGTTTCAGCAAGAATTTGGGTCACGGCTTTGTTTCAGGGTTTTAAAAGAGAAAGAAAATGTTGAGGCACAACAAAGGAGACAAAATAATCAGGGAAAAGCCCTTTTGCACCTAGGGCAAAGTACCAAGTCAAAATTCCTTTTTTTTTTTTTTTTTTTAATTTTGGGCAAATTGTTTCTGAAGAACTGAAAGAGAATTAAAAAAAATAAATATGTATTTAAACAGGGTTAACTTAAGCAAGAATTTGTACTATAGAAAGATGCTTACAGAATTTCTTAAAGGTAGAAAAGTAAACAATTGTCTAATCTGATAATCTGATCATCCGATAAAATTTACAAGACATTTTTTTAGAAGAGACAAAAGTATTTGCTGTAAACAGACTGTCTTGAACAAACTGAAAAACCTGATTAGGTAAAGAGCATTACCTCAAAAGACAATTTTACAGAAAGCTTCCCGGAATGAGGCAGAAACAAAAGCGGCATATTTAGGGAGAAAACAGGGGGGAAAACAGAATTAAGCCATGAATTATTTACTGCAACCAACATGGCTTTGTGATGTACCAGGAAACTGTAAGGAATGCAAGCTTTTCTTCATAAATAACTGTAATTAAATTTTCATTTCTGGTTGCTGACTTTGTTCTTCAGAGAAGAAAGGCTTAGGATAGGACCTTAAAAGAAAGCAGCAGAGGATAAAGCACAGGGCATCACCCCTGGGCCATGGCCATGGTGTGCTCTTGTGCTTTTCACTAGGACTCACTCCATGAAGCTTCTAGCCAAAGGATGCTGTGGATGCCAGAAGTTTACACGGACCGATAGAGCAAGCAATATCCATCACGAAGCATTCAGTAGCATCACGGCCGGCTTGGGAGGACGGGAGGTCGTTTGCAGGAAGGCTCTCAGCCAACTTGCTCTGCTCTGCTGGAGGCACATTACAGGGTGAGACAAGTGTTTCAGCTGGCACAAGAGTAGCATCCTGCAGTGTTCAGCAAGGCCAGCACAGGGACACCCAGCATCAGAGAGGAATCTCCGTCATTCACTTCTACCAAGCAAATTCTAGTAATTAATTCTGTTATCAAAAATAACCCACAACAGCTTTGGAAAGACTGTTCTTCATCCACCCAAAATTATTTTCTGTGTTCCCCCCACCACCACGTCTCATCAATCTGCTTTGTCTTTCATGGCTACTTTTAGGTGATGCTGAAAATTTGGCAGTACCCCAGTGCACCACTTTGAGTAATTTGTCCTTGAAATGTTGCTTCTCCTCACAACTAGATTCTTCCTCCCCGAAACACGCTGAGTCTTCTGATGGTCACATCACTAACATGTTTATCGAGGTCTTCTGATGAACCTCCGAATTTTGGCCGACAGAAACAAGGATGTTGTTACAAAATAACTGTTCTTCCTTCAGGCTAAAGAAAAAGGCGTCAACACACCATGGCATTTCTGAGATCACCACGTTCTCTGTGAATGCTGTGGTACAAGGAAGGCAGCATGATGCCGCATGTGGGTCTTCTCACTGGCATTCCCACCCATTTGGTTGGTCTACAGATGCACGTTGAATTGAAGAAAGAAGTGAGACCCGACCACTGCGGGTAAAGGAAACGGCCAGATCTGCAAGTGCAACCAAAAGTAATACAGCTCGCCTCCCTTCCAAAAGGGACTGGCTGGAACAGAAGTCAGAGAGAAATTTTCAAGTTTTCCTAAAAGGGAACTATAACCTTCCTCAAGGAGCTTTCCACACCACAACAGACCCTCTTCTCTCTCTTCTTCAAGGGAAACTCAAGCCAAGACCTGCAACGCATCGTAAGAGGTGCTGTATTGGGGCAATCAGCTAGGTTGAAGGATGACATCTTTCGGCATTGGAGGTTTAAAAACATTTCCTATACTACAGCACAGGAAAACCAGCTATTTTTAAACAGCAGCTAGTTAATGTGATACCGGCCCACATGCCTTGAGTAACCTAAAATATTGCTAAAAATGGTCATCACCATGTTTAACACTGAAATTCAAGCTAACTCTTCTTTGATTTCTAACTAAAGGTCAATGTACTGAGTTGGGTTTTGGAGAGGATCTGCAAATTTTTTTTCATGTGAACTACAGTGTGACAGTTCAGCCTCTATTTTCCACGTACGTAGAGAGTCTGGTATGAAGAAACATCTTCTCACATGCTTGACCATGCAAAGAAATGCTGCTGTGGTTTTGTTCAGAGCAAATGCTTAGAACCTGGCCATCTTTAACACACTTTGGCCCTAACGTGTAAAGACACGAATGTGTAGAAGTCTTATTTCTCAAAGTAGCCAGACTTCATCTTATTTCTTTGTGAAGTGATGATATTGATAGTAACATTGAGCCAAGAGTAGACTGAACCCTCCGTGGTCAGCAGCTACCTGCATGCCTGGTCTGCTGCATAAACGACGCACGACCCGGGATGATTTTTCCAGTGCTCCTTGGTCACGTGTATACGTACAGAACTGGAAGAAAGCACTTTAGTCAGGAAAACCGCAACACAAAATGAATGACTCAATCTTATCACCAAAACATCTCAGAGCCACCCTGAGACCTAGGCGCTTCGTACATTCCCTAAGCCTCTTCTTTATTTGGATTTTTATTTGGATTGCATGTCAGAATCATGTGCTGGACTGCCTCTCTTGCAATTACTTTTCAGGATTTGCTTCTTTCTCGATTCTCCCTTTTTGGCTTCTCAGTTGTTGAAAGAAAAATCCCCCACCCACATTAAAAATATGATTAATTACAATTTTTAACCCAGTTCCTCATCTATGTTTCCTGTACTTTGTAAACAAACATGGCTGACGAAGGGAAAAAAAAGGGGGGGGGAAGAGAAAGAAAAAGAAAAAAGGGAGGAAAAAAGGAGGAGGAAAGGAAATGAAGGGCCAGTCAGGAAGTGTCCCACCCTGTCATCGCTCTAGTTAAAAGCTGAACATTTTAATTAGTTACATTCAGGTGGTCCAAATAGTGACAAATTTCAAAATCCTTTAAGGACAGCATTACTCTTACAAGACATATCAGCAAAAAACATAAGAAATCAGAACAGCAGCTTCATGGATGCCTCCTCATCATCTTGACAAATTCCTGGTACAAAACCTCGGTTGCATCAAGCCCCAGTAGGAAATCCAGGTGGTTCCACTGGGGAATCACCTTGTGGCAGACCAGGTTCCTGGCCGGGGGGGGCAGGAGGGCAACCTCCCGGGGATCAGCCAGGCAGTCTACTCCACCGCTCCAAATGGCCGTCAGCACTTTCATGTCTTTCAAGTCGTAGAGTGGTGAACCCATCGGAAGGGACAGAAAATGAGGGTTTCACAATGGAAAGACATCGCTGCAACACAATAAAACACGTCCAGTGCAAGAGTAATGGCTGTTCTTTGGGAATTAAGGAAAACAAAAGAACAACTGGAAAGGTTTTCTTCTAGAAAGAAGAGAAATTTTACTAAAAGACATGGTGTAATGTTATGTGCTACAATTTAATGAGCAAATTAAATTAGTAAATCTAATTTAAAGTAATTACCAAATTAGTTCTGCCTTGTTAGAAATTCTGGTTCTGATACTACAGGCAATTTGACCAACTTTGATAAGTGGGCAAAATTTTAGCTGCCTTGATGACCTACTGCTGGTGGATCGTCCTGCTTCAAGCAGGAGGTTGGACTGAAGACCTCAGAGGTCCCTTTCAGCCAGCTCTAGTGTGGTATGCGCTTACACTTTGTGCAAACAACTATCCTTTCCTTTAGCTTCGTAATAGCAGGAAAGTGGAAGCAAGTTCTTGAAAATAAGATGCATCTAGAGAGTTGATTTGGCTCCACACCACCAGGACTTGCCTTCAGGTGATTTGTCAGCATCGTATCTCCTTACCAGCAGCGTCATTATTCCAGTTAAAGCACATGCCACTTTCTGAATTTTACTTTCCTTGCTTAAGGAAGGAAGAAACTTTTTTTCTAAGCCATGCTGTGACTCTGGTACTCTTCTTGCCATGGAACAAGAATTGCCCAAGCTCCCCAGGGATGCAGAGTTAACTCCTCACCATTCACCTTGCGGCTTCAGGTCTGGGTGGCAGAAGGGCTTCACAACTTGCTTTCCATCATGGCTAGAGAATTCACAACCAGCATGGAGACTTCAGTTTCAGGCAGTAACTGGTCACACAGTCATTACTGTTGCTTTTCTGTGGCAGATTATGGACTCTAACAAAAACA
Source organism: Rynchops niger (assembly GCA_013400035.1). Lineage (NCBI taxonomy): Eukaryota > Metazoa > Chordata > Aves > Charadriiformes > Laridae > Rynchops > Rynchops niger. The sequence continues at coordinate 229,565 of VXBH01003654.1, forward strand.
CCAGTTAAGTGGAAAGCTTATGCTTTATTCCACTTCGAAGGTATTTGTAAAATAGAGTTTAGAATAGAAAATACTGTTGTTCCAAGTGGAAGTCCTGCTGACTTGCTATTTGCAGGCTCAATTTGTGAAGGGAGGACAATAAATTCAAAGGAATTGCACCAGACTAACGCAAGCAAGCACAAATGGGAACATTTTGTGTCTGAATGAAAAGGAAGACCACGACTTTGGCCATTTGAAACTTCTTACCTGTTATAGTGAAGACTGTTATACATGCTTTCCCCATAATAAGCTCTCTGTGCACTGCTTCAAGCTCCCTGCAGCAAATTCAGAAATGAAATCGTCTAAATGAAATCATAGTTCTGGGGGTGTGCCATCAGTTTAAAAGACTAAGCTCAAAAGTTGGTTTTCATCATTGAATTGGCAAGATTTTTAAAGTGTATCTCACATGTCTGTCATAGGCCCAGTACAACTAATTATTGTCATTAATTTGGATAAATTAACAGAGATTATGTTTATATGGTTTGTAGGTGGGAGGAAACCAGAATGGGAGGAATTTAAAATGTTCTAGAAGATGGGATTAGAATTCAAAGTATTCCTCGTAGAGTGAAGAATTGGCCTGAAATGTTACAATCAAAGATGTGTTGGTTGGAAGGAGCCTCTGAACATCTCTAGTCTTAACTGGAGCAGGACCATCAGCAATACAATGGTCAGGGTGGTCATGGCATGGCCCTGCCAGGACCTGAACCCCCCCATGATGGAGACCCCCTGCCTTGCAGGGGACCTCTCCTAGCATTGTTCCCTGCTCCAGCAGAAGAAGGATTCCCCACCTGCAACCTGATCACAGAATCACAAAATGGTAGGGGTTGGAAGGGACCTCTGGAGATACCTAGTCCAACCCTCCTGCCAAAGCAGGTCACCCAGAGCAGTTGGACAGAAACACATCCAGGCGTCTTTGAATATTTCCAGAGAAGGAGACTCCACGGCCTCTCTGGGCCACATGTTCCAGTGCTCTGGCACCCTCAAAAGAAAAAAGTTTTTTCTCATGTTGAGATGGAATTTCCTGTATTAATTTGTGCCTGTTGCCCCTTGTCCTGTCACCGGGCACCACTGAAAAGAGTCTGGCCCCATCCTCCTGACACCCACCCTTTAGATATTGATAAGCATTGATCCCCTCTCAGTCCTCTCTTCTCCAGGCTAAACAGCCCCAGGTCTCTCAGCCTTTCCTCATCAGAGAGGTTCTCCAGTCCCTTGGTCATCTTTGTAGCCCTCCACTGGACTCTCTCCAGCAGTTCCCCATCCTTCTTGAACTGGGGAGCCCAGAACTGGACACAGTGCTTGAGATGTGGCCTCCCCAGGGCAGAGCAGAGGGGGAGGATGACCTCCCTTGACCTGCTGGCCATGCTCTTTTTAATGCCCCCCAAGGAGACCATTGGCCTTCTTGGCCACAAGGGCACATTACATATGCTACCTATGATGTAATCACCACCATGGAAACTCGTGGGATGACTCACACAACTGGAGTGCTGCATTAGATGGCTAGAAAATCTTCAGAAGGGACAGGCAAAGAAGGAGGGGAGGTGGGGTAGCTCTGCATGTTAGGGAGTGTTATGAATGTCAAGAGCTCAATGATGGCGACAACAGAGTTGAGTATTTATGGCTAAGAATCGGGGGAGGGCCAACAAGGCAGATATCATGGTGGGAGTCTGTTATAGACCGCCCAACCAGGATGTAGAGGTCGATGAAATATTCTACAAGCAGCTGGGAGAAATCTCAAGATCACTGGCCCTTGTGCTGGTGGCAGACTTCAACCTACCAGATATCAGCTGGGAACACCATGCAGCTGAGAGGGAACAGTCCAGGAGGTTCCTGGAGTGTGTTGGGGACAACTTCCTGACACAGCTGGTGAGGGAACCAACCAGGGAAGGAGCCCTGCTGGACCTCCTGTTTGTAAATAGAGAAGGACTTGTGGGGGATGTGACAGTTGGAGGCCGTCTTGGGAATAGTGATCATGAAATGATGCAGTTTTTGACTCTCAGAGAAGCAAGGAGGGGGGTCAGCAGAACTGGACTTCTGGAGGGCAGACTTTGGTCTTTTCAGGAGTCTGCTTGACAGAGTCCCTTGGGAGGCAGTCCTGAAGGGCAAAGGAGTCCAGGAAGGCTAGACATTTTCCAAGAAGGAAGTCTTAGAGGCGAAGAAGCAGGCTGTCCCCGTGTGCTGTAAAATGAGCCGTTGTGAGAAAAGACCAGCCTGGCTGAACAGAGAGATATGGATACAACTCGGGGACAAAATGGAGGGTTTATGGCCTTTGGAAAAAGCGGCAGGACACTCAGTTATTTCAGGGTCTCTGAGGAGGAGTGCCACACCAGGAAGAAGCTGTGCTCTGCATCCAGCCTGTGGCACACAGAGAACATGCATGAACTGGTGAGGGTCCAGGAGAGGTCAATAAGAGGTTTGAATCCATGATCTACAAAGAAACATGGAAACAGACAGGTACATTCAGCCTAGGGAAGAGAGAATGAGGGCAGCATGGCACAATTTCCATGTCAGAGGGGCTCTGGCTGTGACTGTTCTCCATGCTCACAATGGGAAGCATTAATTGGTAATACGCTTAATTGGATGCTGTCCAGGAGAATTTCTGCCATGGTCCGACTGCTAACAGCACTCAGGCTACAGGGCAAGACTGGAGCTCTGAAATAAGTCTCCTGAAACGTCCTTGCTGTGGATGCAGGGTCCTCAGCTCCAAGTGTTTCTCTTTGCGGGTCCACTCCTTTGAGGCCGTTCTACTTGAAAATGTACAGGCAGCTCAAGAAGCTGCAGAGCATTTTATGAAGGGCTCCAGGAAACTCGTATTTATCTTCTTCCAGTTAAATCCAAAGAGCATAGAACAAGAAGCTTTTGCACGTCTTCGAGCAGGCGCAGAATTTCGAAAGGACCAGCTCACCCAAGGCAGTGTGCGGCAGGAACTCTTTGGTGCCAAACATCTCCTGCAAAATTGCGAATGTACTCATAAAATACGAAGACTGATCATGCTTTTCCTCAAAGCGCCACCACTTCACAGCTTCTGTTTTAGCCCCATTTTGACGTTGCCCACAGGTGGACGCCTCCTTGCACCCTGTTAAATGTTTCTGTTCCATGTTTTTTACACGCGCGACCTCTTACATCCATTGCACTCTTGCATTAAATGACAGGGCTCAATTCACAGACTCAGCATCAGTTTTATTCACCAACATTTTGCCACCTTCTGTGTGCGCGTCTGCCCACACCACTCTTGGCTCTAATTGTGCCAGAATATTCTGGGGACTAAATTCAGGACAGGACAGAAAGACTCTGGACTGAAATGTGTGATTCCCTTTGTTATGAAAACAGATGGAACATGGAGTTCCTCTCTCTGTAAATGATTTTAAATACATTAGGTGAGTAACTTCACAATCTCTATAGAAAACTGTATTAATTTTGATTATGTGTAATATAGTCTGGACCAACATACCTTAAGCCCATAGTCAGAAAAGAATGCGAGCTTTTTAAAGGGACTTCGAACAAATATAACTGTGTCCACAGGTGCCAAAGCAAAGTACATCTTGATTTTCTGAGCCAGCTGAGGCATAGTGGAAAACGCTATAAAAGCTGAAAGAAAGAAAAAAAAAAAGAAAAAAAAAAGAAAAACCAGCTTACTCTTTCAAGACATTCACGTATACAATTTAACTTTAGTAAGGGCTGTTTTACAAATCCCAAAGACAACAAAAACATCCTGTCACCAAGATTAGCCAAAAAGACCCACTTACCTATAGTGATGCCTCGTGAATGACCAATGTAATATAACTGCATCTGTCCCGTTTTCTGTTCAATCAAGTTTATAATTGCTGGGAGGTCATATTTAGCCATTTCACCAAAGCTGCAGAAGGAAGAGTAACCATCTGACCAAGAGGTGTAGCATCTACATCTGAACAGCCATCACCAATAAGCCACAAAACCAGTGGAGAGGGCAGGACAACACCACAGGCTTCTTCATCATACTGAGTGTGTCCTTGGGTAAGCACATGGGGGTTTCACCTAAACTTGGATGTGCTTCAGTTCAGCCTGTTCCGTTCCCCCCCATCATCTTTTGAAGATGAAAGAAGTCAGTTGTTTCTGAAATCCTCCAGCTACCCTTGTTTACCTGAAAGTCCATAATTCCTCCCATTTGGGAGAGAGGATCAAATGTCGCTTGGACCAAGTGTTCCCTCTGCTGTTGCCTATCCAAACATCGTAGCCAGCATCTGCAAGAATGAAGCCCAGGCTGTTGTTGGCTAAACTGGTAACCCATATGCTGCCTTCTCCAAATAAACTGTGCTGCAGAAATGCGACAGGCCTTGGACCTGGAACACAGGCATCATGATGACTTCTTTTTTTTTTTTTTTTTTGTTCCAATGCTGTTCGTCATAATTTGAGACACCTTTGGGACTCTTTTCTTCCTTAGTTATGGCAGCTGCAGTGTATGGACGTTTGTGTCAGGTAGGTCTGTTCCCCTTGATTTCAGTAAAACACAGTTGCTACGTAGCAGTTGCACCATATCTCAGAGCCTTTTATCCCCAACACCCCTTCTCACCTTCTCTGCAGGTGACTATGTATCATTAAAAAAGTGAATATCTAGAATTCAGGGACACTATAAAAAACACCAAATCTTCCCATGCTCCTTATTTTCTCAAACCCCTGACCGATGTGGGAAGTTCTTCCCCACCACTGGCCATGTCCTACCAAGATGTGTTCGCACGTTCTTTGCTGGAGCAACAGATTTCCCCAAGAGGCAGAATAAATTTTTCCACATGGTCTACTATTACTTTGGACACGGTCTCAGGGTTGGGAGGGAAAAGGCTTGAACATGCAGAGATGGGGAAGAGGATTGAAGCCCTGTCTCCCACACCCTGCAGCAGGTCCTTCGTTGCTGTCGTAAATATGTATAATATGTAATGAGATATTACTACTTCAGAGACATCTCACGGCACCTGCTTTTGTCTTCAGGGACACTGCCTGGCTGGGTATTTTCAGAGACACAAGAAGAGCAGTACCTATGTTCTGCATCTCAGCAGGCTTTTGTTGGAGAGGCTTCGCTGAGAGCATTAGCAGAACTTGGGTTTCCCAGCCAGCTCTGTAGGCAAACATGGATGTGTCTGGAGAGGTGAGAGGATGCACCTTTTTACGGATCTAGAGCCTTCCAGTTGTCACTTCTCACAGGACCTGGAAGCTTCTTAAGGAGTAGCAAACCGGTCTGCTGACCTGCCACATGTCTGCGGGACCATGTACTAGAGGCCAGGCTCCTCGGGGAAATCCAAGGTGTGCATGGGACACCTGTGGGTAGGATGGATGGGCTGCTTCTTATTGATGCAGCCTGCTGGGCGCATGGGGCATCACCCACACTCAGGTTTCCATGCAGGGCGAGAAAACATCACAAGGGATAGGCTTTCTCTACAAATCCTGATTGATCAAAACAGATGCTACAGATACCAAAGCCATGGGGGACTTTTTTGAAAGCTTCCCTCACACGCCCTGTTATTGCAATCAGAAGATAGCACAAGGTGTGGGTTTCCTATATAACACAGATACCACTTTTACCTTGGCTTCCGACATTTCCTCTCCCGTAAGGAATTCTATTTAGCTGAAGGATATAGTCATCTTCTGTTACCACATCATACTCCTCGCTGGGGTATCCCGAGAAGGACACCATTTCACTCTGCAAGGAATAAAAAGCAAATAATAATGTTTTCAAGGCTCTATGATGCTTGCCTTCAGGGTAGTCCATAAACATAGTATTTAACTATCAGTATTTTATACCGACTGTTTCCCAGACGCTTACTGCCTCTGCTCCAATGCCATCATACTTACGATGTTCATCTGCACTTCTGGATTCTTCGAATAATGAAAATTAAAGAGACATTGCCCGGATACCGTCCCATGGACCACGGACATCAGAGCTAGCACTAGCCACATCCTCACTTTGCCTAGAACACCACCACCATGGTGTCAGTGCCATTGGAAGCAAGGGAGCCTCAAACCCTATCTGCACTTACCAGGTTTTGATTTCACATCACTTAGATGCTCACCTGATATCCAGAGAGAAACACTGCTCACTCCTCAAAGCTCAGGGGACACAGCAGCACATGGGGAAGAACAACTTGTGCTTTCACTGTAGGCTAACCAGGGGTGACTTCCAGCAGCAAAAGGAGAGACATGGGCAGGAAAACACCCCAGGTTGCACTCAGACTTAGTCTGGCGGCCTAGATGACCACTCAATACATGTGCAGCAGCTCAGAAAACACATCACAACTCAGGTTTTTTCAGGGAGGTGGAAGAGACTTTCAGGAATTCCAGTAAGGGGCAAGGCGGAAATTCTTGCAATGCACTACAGACCACCGGAAACTGCGAGTGTGTTAAAATATAGCATCGCATGCATGATCTGTTTTTTCCTGTTATTTTTGTCTAATATATCTGCTTCTGGCCAAAAGAAAACACCTTTTGCCCCGAGTCTGTAGTGCAAGTAGCTGCCGGAGCTCAAGGGCAACTTGATGCTTTCTACAGAAATTGCAGGATTGCAAGGCAAGGCACGTCAAACAGAAAATCACTGAGCATTTAATTGCGGCTTAAAAAAAAAATCCATTACACTACTGTGGGCTCCCATTTTAAGCGGTAAATTCCAGTGTTCACCGTGTGGTCCCCCCTGCAGACTGACAGCTGTGCAAACACTGTCGCCCACAGCACCTTTGGTAAATAGCTACAGATTTCACGTCTCAGCAAGACATACAAGACAGAGAATCGTCTAGCTTGGAAGGGACCTTTCAGATCACCAAGTCCCACCATCAAGCTAACACTGCCAAAACCACCACTAAACCACGTCCCCAAGCATCATGTCTTTTAAATACCTCCAGGGATGGTGCTTCAACCACTTCCCTGGGCAGCCTGTTCCAATGTTTGATAATGCTTTCATTGAAGGCATTTTTCTTAATATCCATCCTAAACCTCCCCTGGTGCAACTTGAGGCCATTTTCTCTTGTCCCGTTGCCCCTTAATTAGGAGAAGAGACCAACCCCGACCTCTCTACACCCTCATTTCAGGTAGTTGTAGGGAGCGATAAGGTTCCCTTTTCTCCCAGCTGAACACCCCCAGCTCCCTCAGCTGCTCCTCACAAGACTTGTGCTCCAGACCCCTCACCAGCTCCGTTGCCCTTCTCTGGACACGCTCCAGCCCCTCAATGTCTCTTTTGTGGTGAGGGGCCCAAAACTGGACATAGCCCTCGAGGTGAGGCCTCACGAGTGCCCAGTACAGGGGGACGGTCACTGCCCCAGTCCTGCTGGCCCCGCTGCTCCTGATACAGGCCAGGATGCTGTTGGCCTTCTTGGCCACCTGGGCACACTGTGGGCTCATATTCAGCTGCTGTCGACCAATACCCAAAGAAATGTGAAGTCCTCCACATGAGAGGGGAGAAAAAAAAAAACATGCTACAGAACCAGGTGGGTAGACTGGGTAAAAAGAAACATGCCAGACAAAAATCAGCTTGAGGAGAAGGAGGTGGGACTGCAGGGGATGGTAAGATTACCAAGACTGCAACCTGGCAGTGACAAAGGCTGTGCTGGCCAGAGTGCAGGCAGCAGGTCCAGGGAGGAGGCCATTGCCTCTGTTGGGCCACTGGAGAGGCCACAGCTGCATACTGTGACTTTGAGGGACCTCTGTCACAAACTGGAGCGAGTCGCGTGCAGGGCTACTACATTGGTGGGGTGGAGACCAGGAGAGGCTGGGGGAGCTGGGCTTGCACAGCTCGAGCCCAGGAGGCGAAGGGGGATACAATTGCATCTCCACCTGCCCAAAGGGGTCCTGGAGGCTCTGCTCGGACAGGCACAGCAAGAGCCCCAGAGTCACCAGCACAAGCCGCAGATCCCAAGCCAGACTTTCTCTTACCAATACACAAAGGATGTAGGGTGTTACTTGTCATATCGGTTATGACAGAGTGCAAGGCACTTCTCCCCTATCTCTTCCCAGCTGCATCGCAGGATGCAGGGACCTATGACCAAGAGGGAGAGCTTTGTAGCATTGCCATGCTATTTGCATCACCCGTTAAGACAACTGTACAAGTCTATCCAGGAGGCAGAGGGAGGATAAGAGGTTGATTTTGATCAGTCGAGTACAAGCAAACACTGCATTCACTCCCTAAATAGAAATAAAATAATGAAAAGAAAATCTCTAATGACTCCATCATAGTAAAAAAGACAAGAATTGATTACATTTCGTTCAGAGAAAGACAATTGTAAGTGCAAATCTATGTGTGAATGGTATCGCCTTACTTGGGAGCAATGTATCTCACAGCAGATCTAGACGTCACTTAATGATACTGGGTTTAAAAACCTACTTTGTGCACTGACACATGCACCTGCCACAAGAGGTGATGAAGGCAAATGGGAACAGCAGGAGGTTTTACACAAAGTTATGGCAATAGGTCCATAAACAGGTGGACCTAGGAAAAGACTAGGCGGTGTTGGTCCCTCCAACATCAGCTGCAGATGTTTGTGACTACAAGGTGATGGACCACTGAGCACAGAAAACTGGGCTGGACCAACCTCTGGTTCTGACCCAGCAGGTCAGATTCTGGTCCCCTGTTCTCAGAGAAACACGTACAGTTGGGTTAGAGTTATTCTCCTTTAGTTGGAGCCATAAACACCATCCACATCCACACTCAGAAAGACACTCAGCTGTACTGATGTTTTCCCCACACTCACCTTTATAAAAGCAGAGGCTACCAGCCCAACCAAAGGGTGGCACAGCTCCTGCAGAAGGAGGTGGGGAGACGTCAGCCCCTTGGATGGATAGACAATATGGGGAAGTGATGGCCGGTGTGCAGAGGAGATAGAGATGGGGCACCCAGCAGCGGCAGAGGACTGATCATCACCTCTCCCTGGTGCGTGGCGCAGAACTCTTCATCTCGCTTAAGACAACCCTATTTGAACTGCCTGGAGGGTGGGGTAGCAAGAACAGAGAAGTCTAAAAGTAAACACGCTAAGATATTAAACATATAAATCATTAGGCAATGCCATAGTTTAGAAAGTATGGTTGCCCAGAATTTGTTTGTGCTGGCCAGTTAAATACTGTTTATGCAGAGTGAAATAACTATGGACATTTAAAGGTGATTTCCATCAATAAAGTGATTTAATTGATAACTCCGAAGAAAGTTTCCAGCTTCATGTTTCAATGCAGTTTTTTTTTAATTTTTTTCAAGAGAAATAATTAAGTTATTGCAAGGGAAAATTGAAGTCTAAAATGGATTTCCAATGGCAGAACTTGTGTTTTAGAAATGGGGATGTGCTAGACAGAGCTCTACAATCCCTTTTTATATGATATTATAAACAGAGCTATCAAATGTGAGCTGGAGATTAAATCGCAGGCAACAGTCTAAAAGCATCAGTACCGGGTCTGGCTGGGATGAAATTAACTTTCTTCGCAGCACGGCGACAGGGCACAGTCAATTGGCCAAAGCAATACTCCATACCATACAATGTCACGGTCAGCAATAAAAACTGGGGAGGGGGATGTTGTCTTCCAAGGTAGCCATCTCTCGGAGACTGGCTGGGCATCGGTCTGCTTGTGGGAGGCGGCAAGTGATTGCCTTTGCATCACTTGTTTTTATTCTCTTTCCTTCACTTAGTAAACTCTCTTTCTCTTGACACAGTTTTCTCGCTTTTCCTCTTCCTATTCCCTCCACCTGTCCCACTTGGGGATGGTTGGTGGAGTGAGTGAGCAGCTGTGTGGGTGCTTAGCTGTTGGCTGGGGTCAACCAACCACAACATCCTTGATCTTCACACCCTTACGGGAAGGAATGAAGAGTGCCTAAACACTCTATTCTACATACAAACTGCAAGCAGGGATAGTTATCCGTCTCCATCAGCCATGTCAGGGCTGTGGCCGTCTTCTGCCTTGCCTTCCTGGATTGTTTTGCTTTGGAAATCACAGCGCAGGCTCTGGATTGCACTTATCTTCTGGCTGTCAACCTGGAGTGGACCTGAGATCTGTCCGAGGCACGTACCTAGATTTGGCAGTTGTCCCATTCTTTAAACATAACCATAGTAGAACATTGGTTCATAATTTAGAGATTTGGAGGTTAAGAGAGTCTTGCTTTTAGGGTACAGAAGCCACACTTCACTGGGTAAGACACCTTTGACTTTCACCTTCTGAGGAAACACATAATAGAAGTCTGTACTGCAGGGAAAATGCAGGGCAACTCTGGTCACACGAATCTGGAGACACTGTCCTCCCTGAAAGATGCACAGCTAAGGTTGCACTCATAGTCATAAGAGTCCCACAGCACTTGAAGAGTGGGACATCATCACAGGTCTTAAAACATGTTCAGGCCTCTCAAAGGTCATACTGAAGCATCTTCACAGAGGCCAAATGGGATCAAGGAGAAGCCCTTGAACTTCATTACATAGCAATGACATCAAAGACATGTTGGTGGAAAAGGTTCTCCAGAGATTCTTATCCACTGTTCCACTAGAAGCTAGACTATTACCAGTACTGGGTCAGACTGGCGCTGGCTTTCAGTTGTCAAAGTTTTGGAAATCACCCAGGATGGAGATCCCCCACCTCTATGGTCAGAAAGGCATTTCGCTCTATCCCCTTTTGCCCTCCAAGGAGTCACAGGCAGCTCTCAGACCACCCTCAGCCTCCCTATGGCCAGACCAAATAAAATGAGCTCCGTCCACCTCCTGCTGTAGGGTTGCTGTCGATTTGTCAGTCTCTACAAGGCTTCATTGGTGTCTCCACATCCCTTGTGCCAGGCAGACCAAAACTGGGCCTAGCATCCAGATGTGGCCACCCTTACACCTAACAGCGGGGGTGATAACTAACGGAGACCAGGTGGCCACCTGTCTGCTCTTGTAGCCCACACTGCAGTTCTCTGTCTTAGTAGTGAGAGAACATTGTTGGCTCCTGTTCAGCTTGGCATCTGCCACCCCTCCCAGGTCCCTTCCAGTAAGGCTGCTACGCCACAGCTCCTAATCAGAGCATTATCATGCCCCGGCCTCATCCAGGGCTGCCTGCCACTGGCACACATGTCGAGTAGGTGTATGGTCCCCAAAGCAGAAACATGTCATACATCCAGGAGTTCTCGCCCAGTTCCCGCAGCCCTTTCTTGCAACACTCTTGCTTTCTTTGCTAGCGGTCCACACACCGTGTTCACCAGTAAGCACAGAGCTTTTTCCACGGCAATGTCTTGTTCTTCTTTAGGTGCTTTCACTACCCATTGTGCTCGAGTTTAATAATCATGTTTTCTATAAAATTACTGCCAATAAGTCTGTCTCAATTCTTGATATTTCTCTTTTGGCCTCAATTCTTTGACTGTCTTAATACTCTTCTATGACCACCACCCTACCTGTTTTGACCGGGCCACAGTTTAGCAAGAAAATGCATGTTTAAGAAACTCTACTGAACTCTCTTGCAGATGAAGCTGGCAGTGAGAATCCAGATAACCATCCAGTACAATAAACCATTCCGAAGCACATTTAGCAGCCGGACCATTTGGTCATAGGCCAAACATTTATAAGGTTTGAGGAAGCTCCTTTTCATGAATAAACAAGTAAATTGTAGTGACAAACCACTGCCCAGCCCACTGGCAGATGTACAACCGTGCAGTCTGGCAGGTCTTTTAGAAGACAGCAGCTACAGCTGAATTCCATTCAGGACCTCCCATGTCCCTGAGCAAGGCTGAATGCAAAGCCAGAGATGCCCCGAGCCCTGGGACCACAGTGAACTTCAGCTTTGACACATCTGTGTCCTAGGCATCTGATGATGCCCACAAAAGAGAATGACCAGCTCTGAACTACTGCCTGAGCCATCAGCACGGTGCATGGAGAGAGGGGGTGTCAGAGGGGGTCCACAGCAAACAGGGTGCAGAGCAAAGGGCCAACTGTTACTCTCCGTAGGAGGTGCTGAGGAGGGGGTCGTAACCTCCTGACACTTCTTCCCAGGGCAGCAGGGCCAAGAAGAGAAAACCTCCCACCGCATTTGAATTCACAGCTCTAAACTCTTACATGTTGGAGAATCAGTTACACGGTCAATCTTTAAAAAAAATAAATAAATGAGGAAGCCCCAGAACACCTCTTCTTCATGACTGACACACAACATACATCTCTTCAACACAGCTTCTCTATGGGGATCTTGTAGGACACAGTGCCAAAGGCCTCAGTGTTGTCCAGGTAGACACTATCCACTGCTCTCCTTTCATCTACCAGGTCAGTCATGTCATCACAGTAGTTTATTAGAATCATAGAATCATAGCATGTGTTGGGTGTGAAGGAACCTCTAAAGGCCATCTAGTCCAACCCCCTGCAGTGAGCAGGGACATCTTCAACGAGATCAGGTTGCTCAGAGCCCCATCCAGCCTGGCCTTTAATGTCTCCAGGGATGGGGCCTCCACCACCTCTCTGGGCAACCTGGGCCAGTGTCTCACTACTTGAGTTGGTCAAGCATTGTTACTCAACACCCCATGCTACTCAAAACTCAACACATGCCAGGTAAATGCACACCACTTAAGACTTGCTGGGGGCAGAGGTCTTTTGGCAAGACATCATCAAGTACATGTTTCACTGCCCACAACTGATCATCCTGAGAGACGAGCAACAGACCAAGAACAAAATAGTGTGCCTAGTCCCCATGGCTCCTACCATGCAGAGATAATAACTAAAATCGATCACTCCTGACACCATATGGATCATGGCCAGAGCGGGGGATACTAAGACCCCAAGATCTAGCAAGCTCTGGGGTTGCCTCACTATTGTACGAGCTGGACCAGAGTGGAAAAGTACCTCATGAAAGTCAATTGTCTCATACCCTCTAAGTAGTGATTCCAGTAAGGACCCTTTGAGCTCTCCTGGATCGCAGTGGGCTGTGGTCAGTAACTCCCCCGAGCTGAGATACCTCTCAGGCTGACACCTCAAGGCCAGGGTGGGAGAAGACCCTTCTCAAGCCTCAACTATCATCCATTGAGGAACACCGACGCATCGTGAGGATTTACCCTAAATCTGAGAAAGGGAAATTTTAACTATAGGCTAGTCTCTCTCTCTCTCTCATCCACCTATATGTTCTGAGATACGCGTTATCTTTATGGATGTGGATGCTCTTCTGTCCATCCGTTAACGTGTAGGACCTAAAAGCAGCACCTTTTGGCTCGCTAGCATTACCCGGTATTAAAAAATTCCTCACTGGAGACCTGTATGTGTGCATGTGCACGCGCATGCTTATATGTTGTGCTTAGAGAGAGATATATACATATATGTAAGCATGAATTTGTGATTTGTACCTTTACTCGTATGTATATGTATTAATTTGGGATAACTTCTCGTCAAGTTAGTGTGAATTTTGACACCTTCGAATCTGTAAGTAAGTCGCTGCTCAATTATTTTGTTCGCCCACTTTGTAAACCCCTAAACTGGTTAATGATTAAGTGCTGCTAAATTCAACCTTTCAATCTGCCTTACAGTGTTAATAAATTTTGCATAGCTGTTAAATCATAACGATGTCAAATATTTTCATCCGCGATGATTATCAGTTGGGTTTTCACAATTAACAGCATCCGATCTGTCATTTTAACAGCTGTTTACTCCTTGCAGCTCCTTGCTTGTCCCCTCTCTTGGCAAGGTGGAGCACAGTCCATCACAGGCTTCTTTATCTCTGATGGCTTTGGCTCTTGGCATCCGACAGTTCTTGAGAAGAGGAGCACAGAAGGGATTGGCCTCTCCACAAAGCGGGGCGCCGTGCCATAAAGCCTGGAGGTGTCCCTTAGATGTCTCCATAGATGGCACCAGTCACTTCTTTGGTGTCATCCCAAGCAGCTGCTGTCACCATGGCCAGGCTGGACTTTCTCTCTGCAGGGGATCCCCGTGCCACCGTGCCCACCTCCACCTCAGCCCTCTGGAACTTGCGTCCCTCACTGGGAGGACGAGGTCAGGGCTGGGACTGAGAGTGGATCAAGGGGCATTTTGGAGACGAGGAGGAGGAGAGCCAAGGGCGCAGCAGTGTGAGACCGGCAGAGGCCATCAAAGTGGCAGGGGCACCGGCAGACCCTGCTCCAGGAAGCGCCTAGGAGTGTACAGGAAAGGTGTGAGCACGGTTGTGCATGCAGGGGTGTGTATGAGCATGGCTGTGCGTGCGGGGGTGTGTGTGACCACGGCTGTGCATGCAGGGGTGTGTGTGACCACGGCTGTGCGTGGGGGGGGGGGGTGTGTGTGTGTGAGCACAGCTGT
>VXBH01003654.1:257685-268491 GCA_013400035.1 Rynchops niger
AAAGCCCCGGTGAACTTTGTTCAGTGACTAGTATAGCTCTCGCCTCACTTCAAGACAGAATCTGGCTTTGTAACCCAGTATTTCAGAAGTTACTGATAATACAGCTTTCTCGAGGTCTACTGTTATTTCCCGTATTTTGTAACATGAGTTGTCTTTGAGAGTTGATACGCGTTGGTGGTATGTTTGACAGAATTAACTCTGTGCCAAGACTCACTCCGTCACATAGCGTGCCTGGAGGTAAGGTCTTGTATTTGTTGTGTACCTTAATAGTTTGTTTGAAAACTACAAATATTGCCTGAGCTTTATTGTAAGTCAGATGTGAGGCTTTCCCAAAGCTCTTTGGATCTTGAGTTCATTCATCTGAATTTCTGCTTCCTTTAGCAGCTGTTTTAATATCTAACATCAGGTCTTCTAGCGATGTTTTGAGGGGTTGAGAACTTTTTCACTTGTGGTTTGCAGAGCAACTTTAAGAACTGCTTCACTACTTTGTTACTTTTTTAAAATTATTTTTTATTTTTTTATTACTAAATTTGTCTCACTTGTAACAGACGGACTATCTAATAACAGTGTAGCAGTTGAACGTAGTAAACTTTAAAGATCTCAGTTTTGTCCCAGAGGTGTTTTGGGCTTTGCTCTTGCGCCTTATTTTATTGGCTGAATACTGAAATTTTAATCTTTGAAATGACGAATTATCTCACTCCGGATGAGAATCCTTCGGATATGTAAGTAAAACTTGATGGAAAGACGATTTAAAACACTAGTTAGTAGCTTCTTAGCGGTTGTCAGGTGGGTGTGTTTGGATCTTGCTGATCAGGATTTGCTGTTAGGGTCATCAGGGTGGGCCTGAACGTTGGTAATGGTTCAGGAAGCACCACGTGCACAGTTGTTTCCCTATTCCACTGCTGGCCAACAGGGTAGGCAGGCAGTCTCACACTCCTAAAGCTTATTTAATTTAGGAAATGAAATAGGCTAGGTGAGAAACGGAGGTGCGATTGGTCGACTTTATTGATTTAGTTGATGAAGTACCCTATGTTACAGCAATGGACTTTGTTGCTACAAGTTACTGAAAATGTAAAGAACGTATTGCCTTATTTAAAGGGATTAAAGCTATCCTTTCACTTGATCTATTCAAAAAACAAGGGACATGCAAATAAGGCTTTCCAGTGTCAGTCCCATTGGACCAGTAGGCTCAGAGTCTATTCCCAGAAGTAATGCCTTAAAAATGCAACTGAACGGAAATGTGGCTGATCGGTGCTCCTCTGTAAAGACAGGCATGAGAGTGGTAGCGCGTACCTGTACATAAAGAAGGATTTATTAATCCCTTCTCATCTGATTTATACTTAAGGAGAAAGGGGCAGCTGCCTACGGAAACTTTGGAAAGCATTTTTTATTAAACGAACTATGTGCAGACAGCAAGTCATTTGAGCGTCTTGCAAACCGTTAAGTGATTGTGGAACAAGAAAGTGGTGTACAACTTCGTAAAGCATAAAAGAAATAGATTTGCTGGGTGTTTGCATTATCCTTTTTCTCACCGGCACAGTAGGAATTATTTTTGGGAATGTTGATCAAAACCCCTTTCCTCTATTCTGATGAATTAAGCAGTTTTGCTTGTTGCAAAAGTAAGCTTGAAAGTAACATTCACATTTGATAATGTCTTTGAGCATAATAGACAGCTTAGAAGCGGGCAAAAAAACCCCTTTGAAATGATCGCTTGTTTTCAGATAACTGAACTGCTTTTAGAATTTATGCCCAACTCGATTGAAAAGGTTAGTTATTTCTGTAAGATGTAATTGTCTAAGTACTAGCTTAATTTTCTGCTCTGAAGAAAACGCTGTGTAATTCATACTGAAACAGGAAAGTTGCCTCGAATTCAGGTTTTGAATATTTTAATTCATCTGCAAAGGATCATTGGAAGAATTAAATAGTGACTGAACTGAAATTCCTAGGGCCTCAGTGTCTCTTCCCGTGCTTGCATTTCAGCTGGCATAATTTACCAAGCAAATCCTTGCTTACATTTCAGAAATACAAATTTATTGTAACTTCTGATATTTCATATATCAATATTCTTTTGCGTTTACAGGAGCTTATCATCTCTTTGTGGTAGAGTGCAGAATCTTAAACTTTTAAAAGTTTATCTCATGTTTGAGAGAGAGTGAGAATTTGTCTCCTGGGTGTAAGAATTATTGACATTTCTTCATCTCTGTATTGTTAGCACTTAATTTTCTAGAAGTATGCGTGGTTTTTGTAGCGCTGTCCTCTCTGGTGGTAAGCCACAATGCCATGTTTTCCACTTGAGATACTGTGGAAGAAGTAGAAACACCAACAGATATCTGGAAAATAAGTTTTAGACATCAGTTCAGTTTGTTTGTTTTGGTTTTTTTTTGTTTGTTTGTTTTGTTTAAGCCCTTAGGAGGGGGTAAAATGCTGTAGTAATCCCATGGGGAAGAACTCCGACGGTTCCTTGTGAGCAGCTTCAGCTGAGGATTCGTTGTGGAGAATGGTTAGCTTTCAGGTCTCGTAGGTGCCCAAAAACATTGTGGTAGCCTGGGGAATTGGAACCAAGCTAAGCAGGATTTTTGGGTGGCTTGCTGGCCTGAACTGGGGTTTATATCCACACCAGTCTTAAGGCTTTTGGCTTTGTTTTTGTTTTTTTTTAAAGCAGTGAAACTGTGCTGCTAGTATGTGTGTGTTTATAGGCAATGAGATACATACTTTGTTTCTTTTAAACTAGTGTTTGTCCTTTTCTGTCATGTTGCCTTTAGCCATAAACATTGTTTCCATACTTTTTTTTTTTTTGGTGTCACCCTGGCAGTACTTATATTTTGCTGTAAAGTCAAATGTCAAGGTACTAGGTATGATAACAGTTTGTGGGGGTTAAGGTTCAATTTTCAGTGAGCACCTGCATTTTCTTTTTTAATGGGATTTGCCAGGCAGATAAATCTGGGTATTATTTACGAGATCAGTATTTCTGCTTTTTTTTTTTTTTCCCTCTATGTCAGATTTAGCTGCTAGAATCAAGTCAGATTTAGCTGCTAGAATCAATAGTCACCATCAACAGCTGAAAATGTTTTCCAAGAAACGGTTTGTTGTGTCAGGAGGAGGGGTGAGTTTGGCTTTGGAATACAGAATTTGGTACGATGTACCAATGGCAGTATTTTTTTCTTCCCCCATCTGGTTTGTTTGGGTTTGGTTGGTGGTTGTTTTTTTTTTTTTGTCATCCTCTGGTAGGTTACAGCTGATCTGTCAATGACTTCCAAGGAACCACGTTTTTTTTTTTTCCCCGCTGTGTTACAGTTTGAGCACTAATATTTTGTGGCAGTGGCTTATTTTCTTACGAGTAAAAATGGAGAGTGGGGAACCAGGTTAAGCTGTATACTTGATTGTGTGTCTAAAATTGCGTACATGATACGTACATTCTAATTTATGAAACTTGTATAACTTAAGACAGAGAGAGGCCGTTTGCAATCAGGCGCAGCTTCCTAAATTTATCTCTGCTTTCAGAACGCGTGCTATGTGTACTTGGTTGCGTATCTAAGTCCTTTGGAAAGTCTGAGATGAGAGACAGGATCCAAAATGAAAGAATGCATGATAAAACAAAAGAAATAAAACAGGTAAGACATCCAAAACATGTGGTGCAGTCGAAGCCACATGAAACAACGTCCCGACTGTGGGTGAAGTGTTACAAATACATGCAGCTTTAATTTAATTTTTTTTTTTAAGGCATGCTGTTTTCGGTTAGCGAGTATATTTTAAGCATATCTGAATACCGGGCAAGGAAGTTGCTTAAAAAAAAAAGGCAAAAAACCCTTTTATTAATGGAACAGTCATCTAGCAACAAGCGTTGTTGGAACATGGGACCTGTGAACTCCATAGTGTAAATGTGGTTTTTACGCCAGAGCTGTTTTCGGCTTTGAGGGAAGATTAACTTCTCTTTATCAGTATCTCAACGTGTGCAAGTGGAGGTTAGTGCTTACCACACAGCTAAACACTGAGGGTAGGATAGGAAGGTTCAATTTGGACTCCATTTTTGAGACAAGGAAGCATGTCTGGTGCTTTTCCGCTCTCTGGCTCTGCAAACAAGCTCGGTTATAGATGGTAAAGAACATGGGGATGTAGCATAATGTTTAGTAAAATATACAGCGTTTGCTAAATATGTTTGAATTAACCTACAGAAGCACTTTCCCCTATATAATGCTGTGACTGTTGTCAGACTCTGAGGTGTTTTCTACCATCCTTCTCACATGTTTAAATAACCTGACTTTTTAGGCTTGCTGATTTGCTTTCCCAATATTTTTTTCCGTCGTTGGAGAACTTCAGCATTTAGAAAGCATTGCTTTCGTTGTTGCCACTTTTATTGAGGGCAACCTTAGTAGCAGGCGAGGTACAAAAAGGTAGGAGAAACATACCGTGACGGTGACACACAGTCAGCTCTGTATGTCTGCGCGTTACCCAATACTGGCCAAAGAAAGAAAACTGCTCACAGGAGAGATCGTTGCATAACTCAGAACTGGAAATTAAATAGTTTTGTGTTACACTGAGGGGAGTTATGGCACTTCCCTTTGGTATGCTTTAGATCACCAAAAGAAGTCATGACACGAGAGAAATGAGGTAGTTTATCTTTTTTCACCACATTCTGCATCCAACAAAGCACATATTTTAAAAGAAAATACGGAAGGAAAAAGAAGAACGTGGTTTCAGTAAAAGAAACTATTACCATGGCATGAGAGAGACGTATTTTACAAAATGTTACAATGAATTAATAAAATGGCTTGTTTGGTTTCCTAGCTTTTCTGAGGAGTGCTGCACAGTACACCATCAATGTTTTTAACTGGTGGATCAGTCTACAGAGCGTTCTAACCAACTCTAGATTAAATCTGTTATTAATTCAGTTATTTTTTACTAGAACGGTGTATTGATGCTTTTTTCTCCCCATCGTCATGAGGTATGTGCTCTGAAAATCACTGAAGTATTAGACGGACACTAAAATGTCAGACGTCTATCACAGCTACCAGCGAACACCGTTTCACAACTGTTTTGAGGGAGAAAATACCGGAGGAAACGGAATCTTATAATTCATGTCAAAATGAAATGTCTTTTGCATTCACTCAGCAGAACAAGGAAAGAAATTAATCTGTTATGTATCGGTTTCTCTGCAAACCTTAATGTGCAGTATTGGTAGGCTCTCTCTCCTGCACCGAGGTCTACCCCAGCACCTCCTTCAGCGTGCGGCAAAAGGGGAGAGGTGAGAATTTCTTCTACGAGCATACAGTTTTATTTATAATGTGTTTCACAACTGTGACATTCATAGACAGAGCTCACTTGTGTACCACACTCCCACTCACTCCCTCAGCTGGCAAGCAAGCAAGCAAAAACTTCTGATACGTGTGCTCAGGTTTAAGAAAAACAACAAAAAAAAACCCCACGCATGGAAGTAGGTGGACCTTTATTTTATCAAACAAAGAATAAACATTGCTTCACTAAGATAAAGAAAATTAACTTGTATATAGCAGAAAAAACATAAACGTTTTAACTGAAAGTATGCTTCTTTGCATGATGGCAGGTTATTTTGTGACGTACAATAACGCTGTATTTACATCAGATCATTCACTGATGATTGACGATGTCGGAATGCTGGGAGAAGAAGGGAGAGTGACAGAAATGAGTCCAAACACAGATGTTGTGGTGTGTGCATGAACAGAAAAATCTGTCCTTAAATGAACACGTTGCTTGCTTGTTTTTTCTACTACATGATGTTTAACTTAAATGCTAATAAACTACAGCCTCTTGGTCTGGTCACATCCAAGTGATTAATAGCATCTCTTGGTACTGTTGAAACACGATTTTTTTTTTTAAATCGATGATTTAAAAAACTGTTTGATGTTCATCTTCCCCTGTTAGCCGCCTTTAACGTTTGTCTGTGACAGATATGATATAAAAAGGGAAGTACAAATATTTCAAATGTAGGTGTTAGTCTTAAACCTGCTGGCATATCTTTATGGTGACTGTTACACGGTGTTGGATTGTAGTGGTAGTACAGACTTTGTCATGTCCTTCTCAGGAGTGTTCTTTCTATTTTAATATATAAATACAGGTATTTTGCAGATTCATTAAATGCAAGTAAAAAATGGAATGCGCTTAGCTATGACCATCTCCCTCTTCTTTTTCCTACAAATTTCTGTTTTTCCATTGACTGCTTCTCCATGCTTACAGGAAAACTAGAGTCTTGTCCTGGTCTCATCTGCTCCTGTGGAACAGGGTCATGATTTACTGTCTCTATAAAGCTGGGGACTTTTCTGTGGTACATCCCCATGAAAACAAATGGAACTACGGTCACATTCCAGACAGCGGATTTTTGCCACTTCCTGTGCAATATGGACTCTATTTCTAAATGAAGACAAAAGCCTTTGTTCTGCTGAGTCACAGTCCAGAACAATAGACAGCTACAGAAAAGTCGGCACACTTTGTTTCTAGTTCCAGTTTTGACTTTGAAGTTCTCCCCTGTCCTTGCTTCTCCCTTTTTTTGTCCTTTTTTTTTTTCTTTTTTTTTTTAAATGTTAGAGTTGCAGTATGATTTAGCATGCGTGTTCCTGCGCCTATTTTCTCTGAGCTCTGGTATTACAGTTCTCCCTTTCAGTTGCAGCAATCCCCTTGACTGTCACCAGTCTGCGGGTTTGGTCTTCTTCACATGAAGCTGCTTTATGGAAGAGGGAAGTGGAAGACAATGATCAGCATTCATGAGTCCAAAGTATATCATCTCCCAAGGTGATGAGTAATAATAAATTGTTATTTCTGAGGTGCCTAAAATCACCGTTTGATTGCTCTGAAGTGCAACCAACAACTCGTTGAAACGTATTTGAGAGATGCAGATTTGCAGCCAGTAGGGTGTTATGGTAATAACAGGATATGATCCATGAAAAAGGAGGTATAACATAGATGTTATAATATGCCTGGAGCCATCATGAGCAAATACCATTTGAATCTTATCGCTAAAAATTGCGATATTGCCTAGTGTTTACGAACAGTGAAAATTACAGTGGATTAGAAAAGTGTAAATGTGGTATTGTGAAAAGGGGTGGAAAGGAAAGAAGGGGAAAAGGAAGGGGCCTGTGGCTGTCATCTCGCTTTTGTACCAAATACCAGTGGGACAGGAGAACCTGCCATCTGTTAAAAACTGCAGAGTCCAAACTTAGTGTTTAGGGAGCATAGTGCTGACTGATGCTAGCAACAGGATCGCAGGCTTACGTGAAATTTGTGTGACGCTGTGATCAGGTAAATCCTTCTCCCTTACAGAGTAACAGGGCTGCTGGTAGTGTGGAGAAAGCGCGCCTGCTGAATGACTTGAACCGGGGGGAGGGGAGGGAAGGCAGCCCATAGTGAAGTAAAACCCTAGATTAAGTTTTGCACTCGGATACTTAATCCAATGTCTGCATGAAGTAAAGCAGATTGCAAGTTATTCCCAGGGGAGATTTTAATGGGGTCTTGAAGGCTTTATCAGCTTCTTTTTGAAACTTCTGGCACCTCACCTTTTGTTACAATTGCTGCTTGCAGCTTTATTATATTATATGTTTAGCTCTAGGCGCCATTAACATTATTAGTGCATTTTAATATGAATTATTGCTAGCTTTTCACGATACTGAAGGGCTAAGCTGATTGGAGCTCTTTGAATCAAAAGACAAGGGGTATTTTGGACTGCAATGAAGAATTCAGATTTGTGTTCTGTGGGGAAGGTATTTTGAGTCTCTTCCTTATCGTTTTATCACTTCACACTTGATGGCGTGCCCTTCACTGAAAAAGTGCACTACAAGGTTTGGTACATGTTTAGCTGCAATTCAGGTATATGGTTGGGGGGTTTTTTTTTTGTNAAATTGAGTTGCCTTAGCTTCCCAGGGAATGCTTGAGATCAAGTTGGTAGGTGACAATACTGACTGAGTAACTATGAATTCCTAGTTTTAGGTACTGATCGTGGGAGAACTTTGGTAAATTAAAAAAATAATAGAGAATTCAGGAACTGTCCACACGCACAAAAAAAGTCTCCACAGCAAGAAAAAGAGGAAATAAAATGTGGCATCCCTGAAATCAGGAATAGAAGGAAGAAGTGAGAAGCGGTCAGCAGAAGAAATGCCAGTTATTAAAACTGATGGAAAATTGGAGCATGTGAAAAAACCCAGAAGGATTTACCAGCACGCGCTGGATATTTACATGAATATGCGGTAATGTGTGCCTTCTCAGAACCATGTTAAAGCAGGGGTGAAAGAGTGTTGGAAAAAATATATAGGAAAAACTAAATTTGCTTTTAAAGTAGTACTGTCACAAATCAATCGCCAGCAAAGAAACAGGATACTGGATCCGACAGTTTGTTCAACTCTCCCTGTTCCAAGTTGGTAGCAGAATTTCTGTTGAGTCTTTATTTGAGTATTATATACCAGATCTTACCTTGGTTGCATTCTTCAACTGTATTGACTACTGAAGGATGCAATTGCCTCTTTATCTAAGAAAACCAAAAAGAAAATGAAGGAAATGAGTTTTGCAGAGCTACTGAGACCAGAAGGGGGATAAAGAAAGCCAGCTGAAGGTGAGGATGAAAAAAGGTGTTGATTTTTCCTAGGAAGCAAGTGTCTAAATTAGTGTCTCCCATTCAGTGTCTCTAAACAAGTGTCTCCCATTCAGATTCAGATGTGGGTGAGGCTCTCGGTGCTGTTCACAGCATTAATGCACCTCTGGCTGTGGTAAGTACGTCTGAAATGCCCGGGCTGCCCTGAAGAACTCGGTTGTGTTTGTTACGGGCAGAACACTAGCAAAATTAAAAGCAAACCCGCATGTCTCCTGTGGAACATCCTGCCTGTGGGGGCACAGTTGTATTTCAGTCAAACATTTTGAAAGGAAAGGTAGTGTAAGCCTGTGGAGTAAAAGGGTGTTTGAGAGGAAGACGATGCATGCATTAGTCTTGCAGAAGAGAAAGATAATTACTATCAACCACCATCTTTTTTCTTTTATATTTCTTTTTTCCCAAACTGTTACTTGATTAACATAGTCAAGTTACAGTCAGAGCAGTTGCTCTCAATTGGTTTGACAATCACTGCTCCTATTTCAGGCTTGATAAAGGCAGACAAGATTAGTGAGCCCGAAAGTGTCTGTTTTTTCTATGCTGTTATCTGCTGGACTTACAGAGGGAATGGCTCCTCTCAGTAGCATCTGCCAAACTTATGCCCTTAAATGATCAAAGGCACAGTGACACAGTTATTCAAGGTACCTTCATGTCTAAGAAGATTTAGCACTCTCATTTCTTGGCACAGTTTTAAATCTTCCCTAAAAAGACACTCCAGAGTAAATAAAAAAAGCTAATTTAGTAGCCCTGACAAAACTGGTACAAAAGCTGATGCAGCTGTGACCTGATTTTGAAAAATCCCTTAAAAAAAGAAAAGGTATGCACCACAATTCTGAATATTTACTAGAACGAGCAAGTCCCTTCTGTCTTTTTGCGTGTGAAAACTCCTAGTGTGTCAGCTGCTGCTGATTTGGCTTTCTCATTTTTCACGTTGGTGAGGGAAGAACTCCCCGTCTGCTTCATAATCTCAGCTTCTGTCCTCCATCCCTCCTTAGATTTCCAGTGCAGCCTCCCCCAGGGAAGACGGACTAAAACATTTCCAGCGGGATGTCTGTCTTTTTGCCTTTATGGAGTGCTGTGGTTGATGGAGAATTCCCAGGCTTGTGAAGCTACCCTGGGGACTCCTCTGGTCAGTCTGGCTTTCTCGGGCACCACTCTGGTCAGGTCTAAAATAGAGCCCCGCAAGATTTAGACATCTGCATTTCTTTCAGGAGTCGTCTACTGCTGGGTGATTGTGGTTGTTAAAGCACCTTCCTTTCCAGGGTTACTTTGATGCTCTCAGTGCTGAGCAGCCATGATTTTTCTGTTTGCAAAATGGTCTGGGATTTTCACCTCCTCTTCTGCCCGCTCCTGGCAATGTTGGAAGCACAGTGTGGCACTTGACAGGTCTTCCCACCACAGCACAACGCTTGCTGTGCTGATCTTCATCTTTGCCACCCTTGCCTTGGCACTAAGAGACGGGGTTCCCGTGTGGTGCTCTTGAGTTGTTTCTTGCAAAGCCAAGGAAAGAGAAGATGCGTCTCCTGCACTTAGGTTTCCGTCAAAATAGAGAGAGATGGAGCCTTTCTTCCTTCAACCTTGCCTTAGCGTTTTCAGTCACAGGCCTTGTTTTTCTTTCCGAGCAGAACCCCCTTCAGTTTACTTTCAGTAAAGCTTTTTGTGTCCTCTGGTAACTTTTACACCACCACCAAAGGAAGACAAATAATAATTCCCTGACTAGAAAGTTTGATCAACTTTTGCTGCTAACGCTTCATTGCTCAGTGTCAAAATTATGGTTCATTTTTCTGTCTCTGTGCAGAATGTACTTCTCCTAAATGCTAGCTTTTAGCAAAACCGCTTTCTCTTTCCAGTCATCGAGCGGTCTCCAGCACTGGTCTTTCAACTTGACCATGGTGCTTTTGTCTCTGTGCCTCCTCGTGTGCCTCGCTCACCCAGCCATACTTCTGATTGTACATACCCTGTGACTTCAGAAGTGGTATTCTTTGTCTTGGTTATTATTTGCCTTCATAGTAATGTGAATGGCAGAAGCTTACGAGATTTAATCAGAATTTTAGAATAGCTCATTTGGCTGGCTTGGCACTACAGAGGAAACGTTTGTGGTCCTGTAAATAGTTGTCTTTTCAACATGAACCTGGAACCGAGATCTTTTAGTCGAATGGGCCTGAAGTAAAAATCCTGCAAAATCTGAGGGACTGAGATAT
>VXBH01003656.1:1483-16273 GCA_013400035.1 Rynchops niger
CAGCTCATTTGCTTACTTCTAATTTTTAAGTTTTGAACTGCCGGTTAGAGGATGAGGCCTCACCTTTACTCTGAACCAAAGCAACCCCCAGCCACACTGATCTCTGTCACCTATCACAGAAAGAGAGAGATGTGCGTACGGAGTGAACTCACGCCCCTGGACCGGCTCCCACAACGCCATCCTCCATGAGAACGCGGGTCTGAGCTGGGGGGAGCTGCTTGGGCATCAGCCCACGNGCAATGCAGGCTGAAGGACTGTTGTCTTTTCGGCTGGCAACCCAGCGGATTGAAACAACAGCGGCAAATTGTGTGGATTTCTCCCATACGTGGGATCTAAGCTCTCAAGGCTAATCATAACCGCTTAATTGGCAGTAATGTTAACTGTTTCCCAGCTGGACTTTGTTCCAGAACCAGCATGCCTTGGTTGGAGCTGGACACACCTGAGTAAATCGTGATGTTCTTTCATTTGAAAAGGTACAAATATGTGTCCATGGATTTTAGTACAGGTTGTAGAGGAAACACAGACAAAAGGCTGGAAATTGGGGTATTTGCTACTCATCCCTGCACAGAGACCGGAGAATTCATGATCCAAGATGTGTGGGCACCACGGGACATGGTAGGTTTGTGCACGTGTGGGTTGGTGGGGTAGAGGAGGTTCCTCCTCCCTGGCTCGGAGTGAAGGAGCAGAGGAGCCAAGCTCTCACTTGTACAAGGAGAGATGACATTCCCTAAGACTGTGGATATTCAGAGCTGTCTCATTTGCCAGCTCGTTGCAATGTTCAGTTCCACCTCTGCTACCTGATGTGTTATTTGAATTTATTTAAAACACCAAGAAATGAATGCTTTAACTTTTGACCTGATAACTCGAACATCATTAACTGGTTTATAATTTGCTATCAAAGCATCCTGCAATCTAGCGGCCAAAACTAGAAGAAAGACTTGGCCTAACACTCGGATGTTTTCACACTCAAACTAAGGCTCAGCCTAGAAATAGCCAGGTGGGACCTTCCTTGTAACACCATCGCTGCAAGCTCCACCGAGGAGCATCCACAAAGGGGTGCGGAAGCTGTTGCAGATCTCCAAGGAAGAGCTATTTTGACTCTACTCAGCTGTGGTTGTGCACCAGGTCCCAAAACCAGGACTTTACAGTTTGAAGGTTCATAATCATATTATTTCCTGTATTCGCAAATGATGGCCATCTTTTTTAATTAAACCTATATTTATATTTATTATTATCATGAGATCACAATGTGCTAAACGCTCTCTACCATTAATGGAAAACTTCATAACTCCAAAAAGGACTTCGCTGTTAAAAACACTAATAACTATCTGTCAGTTTTGAGAGTCTGAGCATCCAGATGACTGAATTTTCTAAAGAAAAACCACTGCCGTTATTAAAAATATTGCCATGTTTTGCTGAATCAGTCTCACACTTCAGCACTCTCCTTGAAAGAATTTCACTGCAATTAATCTTACAAAGCCTGAGCCAAAAGAAAGACATTTCCTACAGCTGTGAAAGCCATACCTTGTCAATAGAAACTGTCTGAAACTACTGCAAGCAATATAACGGTGGTGGGCTCACAAGACACTGACTATTGTCACCGTAACTGCATCCAGGTTGGTATTCCCTGGAAGAGGTGCAGAGGTTTGCCTAGAAACCTAGATGTCTACCTAGAGCCTGCTACAGTTTGGTGGGCTGGCAGGCCCCTGAGCTTTGTGGAGCCCATAAGTAGTTTGGATGGAGTCGTGCCATGAGATCAGCGGGGACTGTTGGTCAAAGCTCACCCCCACTGTGAGAACGAACTCCTTTCAACCTCGACGGCTCACCAAGGAGACCCAGGTGCACAGTCAGAGCAGTCCCAACCCAGCACGGAGTAGGAACCACCTTTGTCTCCTTGTGAGCATCTCCCACAGTGTCTCCTATGTGCCTGGTGGTCTCAACCCTATGCAAGACCCTAGGAAAACCTTAAGGATGACATTCCAAAGCAATGGTCACACTTTGGCTACAGCCAGCCATCTGCCAGAATATCTCATGCACCCTCTGAAACTGGCTGCACCAGATGTTTTCCAGGGGATCTTGCCCAAGTGGTCAGTGGAACAGATAACCAGTGCACACTAGCTGTGTGTCAAATGCATACTTCTGGGGACCAATACCAAATTTTGGGGTGTTCTCTTCTGTTAACCTAGTCCCTGTTGGGGCAATTGTCAGTGATTAGCTAGATGCAAGCTCGCTAGAGCATCAGAAAAGGCTTTGGCTCATAAGCCTCTTTGGTTCGGTGACTGTATTGCACCCAGACTCAGCAATGTGGGACTTACGCGTTGTTGTCTCTAGCCCATCTCTTGCCATGACTCTCTCATGCAAGCGTAGCTCCCTGAAGCAAGTGTACTCGTCCAAAGCCTGTGTGTCTGCTCACACCAACCTGTATTTTTAGGCTTCTTATGCTCCCACAGACACTCAGGTTAGTCCTTTCGCGTACAAAGATCCAGAGGGCTCTGCAAAAGCTCTTACACTGGATTGCAAGTGCATTAAGCCTGGAAGCTCATCTGCTGCGATATAGAGCAACAATGCAAGGAAGAGAAAGTGAAGTGACATCACGGGAGAAAGGACAAATGCTCAATCTCATTTATCCCATGCTGCTTTCACATTGAGTGTTATAGCTATTGTTCTCACCTGCTTCTTTCCGTGCATGAGATTTGTCCCATACGTCAACCAACCCAAACAAGGGCTTTTAGCAAAAGGGCTGGAGGCATTTTTCTGCCCAGACTCCAGCTGTGAATTCCACCCTTTCTGCCCGTGACTGCATCACCAACCATCTACCCACACAGTCACCCAACTCAGCTTCCTGGCCCAAGTGAAAACGAGCACTTTTTGGAAAGGTGAGTTGTCGACAGGGTTGGTGAACTGACCTGGATGACCACGCAGTCACACCATCCAGAAGCACAAGCAATGTGCTGGCCAAGGGAGGTGACTGATAATTCACGTTTCCACCATGTTTTTCAGGTAAACCTTCATTAGGTGTCTGTATATGTATATATCTGCTCTTGTCATTAATAACATGGGGTTGTACTTTGCAGCTTCACACACTTCAGTTCGCATTTAGCCAGCAAAAGGTGACTTTTCTCCAGCAACATGGACATCACCGAATGGTTTCAGAGCAGTCCGGACCAGGACAAAGCCTGGTGGCTGCACGTCCTGGCAGTGCTCGCCCCTTGGCAGCTGTTCTAGGTGCAGCTGAAAGGTATCCAGAAAGGAAAATTTATTATAGGGAGATTATATGGTGGTTGGAGCAAGATAATGCTACTCAGAGACAAAAAAATATTTGCACAAAACCCCTCCAAATTTTAAAAAAAGAGCAGCTCCTGGCATTTGAAGCCCTGCCTTCTCCAAAGAATGAGCTGGAAGGGGATTGGTCACACGTCTGCTCCCATGAGTGGGCTAGAGTCTGTCTGTCCCACACAGAAAAGCTTCAAACGGAGAAATGGGGCTGTTGGTGCCTGCAGGAGGCATCGGGAGCAGCCAGAAGAACCCCCAGGAACCGGGGCGGCTGCCAGGGTCCCTCCGGACAGCGCGGGAGGGCTTGTGTCCCCGGCGTGCCAGGTGTCCTTGAAAGGTGGGGACACCAATTTCATCTTGTCACTAAAGTCTTCGGTCCAGAGAAAACCCTACAGGACCCTTCTGGCTAACACCAAGCAGCTAATTAGATTTGCCTCTAACTTAATGAAATCCTGAGCAAAATCATTAAGGGTTTTGATGACAATAAGTGACTTAGAAAGATGCTAATGAGATGCCACAGGGCCCTACTATGCAAGCAAAGCTACAAGATTTATTCCATGGGTGTCCTAGAAATAGAAGGCATATATATATATACACATATATACATATATACACACACACACACACACCTTAAATAAAACCCAAAANTATATGTATGTTTGTACATACGGTGGCTCTTAAGTGGCACCCCACAAGCTTGACTTTTCTGACAAGGCCCTTCTAAGGCAGTGGCCCAGCGTAGTTGTGGGGACGATGTCGGTGCGATGGAGTTTGCCTGAGGATCCGAAAGAAGGGCCAGCAGGTAGGACGACTCAGTGGCAGCCGCTTATTAATTTCCCTACTCTGTTCATTTTGGCAATTCCCCAAGAAGCTGCTTTTCAGCTCCCACGGCGCTGCAGCAATGACGTCCAGCAGCGCAAGCTGCAGAGTGGCCTCAAAGGCACGGCTTACACCTTAACGGAAAAGGGTGCATGTGCTTTCCTTTCTTGGATTTATTTGCAAAATAAAACCTCAGGCCATTCCACGGTCCTTCCCTGTGGAACAGCCCCCCCGCCCCAGCACACACAGCACCCAGGCAACGCACGGCACTCAGGGTTAATACTATTGTCAGAAAGTCCCTTTCTGAATGCGGGCCAATTCTGTGTGATCATCTCACATTACCTGGAGAACTAATTACTGATTAGTCGCAATCCAGACCTCACGTTCAACGGCTTTCCAGCAATGAAACCGCTGCCAGAAATGACAAATCGTATGTGAAAGGCTTTTCAGGACTAAGGATAAATTAATTACTGTTAGGCACAACAATATAGTTAATCCCAACCTCTTGTTCTCCTGTTTAGCTTCACGGTAAGGCAGACATGTTATAGTAATTGTATTTTTGCATTTACAGAGTAACTTCCAGTAGAGTAATTCAAGACACCGCAAAGGCAGGTAAATCAGTATTAGGTGCCAAGAAATTACGTTCCTTGCAAGTCGCTGCCAGGAGAGGAACAAAGCCCCACTCTTTTTGCCATTATATACTTGTACAATCGTGGCATCTACCAGCTCCTAATCGTAAGCCAGTTTTTCTTCGCATTAAGCATCACTGAAACCCTACTCCCCAATTCTGGTATTTTCATTTTGTTTGCTTTTGTCATGGAACTAAATTGCCTTTGCTTCTGCTTCAGTCTGAGCCAGAAAGCGTTCTTCCAGTGGGTCTGCGGTGTGAGGAGCAAGGATCAGAGTGAAGAGAGCTGGTTTTTATTTTCCTTTTGCCGTGGTTCCTCTGCAGTCAACGGCAGCTTTTCCGACAGTTTAAGTGGAATCAGAATTTCAGCCCAACAGCAAATGACAAGCAAGTGGTATACGGCACGTTTTCCCTTCCTTTCTTGGGTGCAGTCATTTATGTATTTATTTATTTATTATTTATATGGTGCACTGTAATCAACTGGATCACATGGAACACCCGATTTTTCCACCAAAACTCATCTCTTCATTTCAAATGCACGACAGAAATTTAAAGACTGGAAAGTGATGTGGAAGGCAAACATTCCGATTCGTACTTAACTGTTCTCGATGAATCAATAAGCTTTACAGAGCAAATGTAAACCAAAACCAACTGAACAGAAATAAGCTGGTTTCAGCAGTTCCAGCCTATGTCTAAATTTAAACTTCCCTTCAACAAAGTAGAAAAAACTCCAAGCTTACAATTAAAAGATTAAAAAAAAAAAAAGGAAAAAGAAAAGCTAGTTTAAAATACAAGAAAGAAAAAAAAAAAGAAACATTTTAAACAGTGCAATGTGAAATAGGAAGGGGTGACGAGCTACCGATTACCTGATAGTATAAACACTAGCAAAGTGGGACGCACAATTCTGATTGTCAAAATTACAGTAACTGCGGTATTTTGACAGAGCTGAAGGCGTCTGAATGGTGACAGTGACTATTTCTAGCAAATATGATAAACAAATCTTATTACTACAGCAGTTAACAGTGATATTTTGTGAAGAAACCCAGCGCTGCACGTCCCTATTTCAAGAGCTGTATCTAAACGTCTGGGACAATTTTAAGCACGGTGCAGGGAAAGAAAAGAAAAAACCCAAATGGCTTGCTGCATACTAAGTTACATATAAATTACAGGTTGCAAGTCTTAAAGAAATTACAGTCAGGAAAAACATATCTCTAATTGGTTTAATGATTCTCCAGCATAACAGAGGCATACAAGACATGTATTATATTGCAA
Organism: Rynchops niger; assembly: GCA_013400035.1. Taxonomy (NCBI): domain Eukaryota; kingdom Metazoa; phylum Chordata; class Aves; order Charadriiformes; family Laridae; genus Rynchops; species Rynchops niger. Next base: position 7,476 of record VXBH01003656.1, read on the forward strand.
AGAGGCTGTATTTCTATTTATAGAATAAAATTACAATAAGGACCAAAACTACAACAAGTACTCAACCATGTATTTTAACAAGGAGCAAGTTTAGCAGCTGAACTCTTCCATAAGAAAGCGCATCAAGGCTGGTGTGTTTCAAACCACGCAAAAGTAGTGCAGAATACAACATCCTTCATAATTTTCCACCTTGTATTCAAGCAACGAAACAAAAGATACTCGATGTGAAGTGTGATAAACAGTGATATAAAAAGAACGTTCAAGAAACCTGGAAGCTTTTACTGGTCTGTAAGCTCCAAATAAAGAGAAAAGTTTATAAATCTGGTGTCATTCTCACAAGGAAAAAAGTTTTACTTCTTACAGTTCACTGTCACACTCCTATTTTCCCCATTTTGGGAAAGTTACGCTATTACAGTCTCTTTTCACCTCTAAAGCCAAAAGCAAGAAGAGAACGCAACAGATATGTTTATTTTCTTCTAATAACATGTGTCTTGCGCTTGGCTATTTACAGAAAGTATAATCACAAAAAGTTCATTCATGAGAGAAACCAAGAATATTACAGATTATTACTCATATTTTTAAAGTGAACGGAAACCAAAATTTAGGTCTGCCCTCCCTACCGCTTTGAAAGGAGAGGAGAGGGCTCTGAAGAGGAGCTGCGTGTTTGCACACCCAACCCAAGGGGTCACCCCAGCTGTGTCCAGACAAGGGAATAGCCCACCTTGAAGGCAGGGTGTCCTGGTTTGAGGTAAAACCGAACCCGCTGTGCGTTCAGTAATTCTCCTTCTCAGGTAGGCCTCTTCTAACTCTGAAATTAACAGCACGTTGTGCCGAAAACGGTTCGTTCTCGGCGTGATAAGACCAACGTTTGCAGCTTGTGCCAAGGCGTGGCACGCAGGGAGGCTCTTGCTTATACTTACTGCTCTAACAGCCAAGGTCAGCTCATTTCGGTATTTGCCCCGTTGGAGGGTGGGAAGCGGAAAAGCGCAGAGGGGTCCCACCTGCGGGGAGGAGGGGACGGGACAGGGGACCCCAAACTGACCAACAGGGTACTGCACCCCACCTGTTGCTCAGTAGAAGAGCTGAGGGATCAAAGGGTCAGCTGGCTCTCTTCAACGGGCAGCGTCCGAGCCGGGCCCTGGCTGTTCATCGGCCTGGGGTCCCCGTCCATGTGTTCCCGGCTCCAGCTCTGGAATCCAGTTCCCAGCCATCGCGAGTCCAGTCTGGGGCTTCCCCAGCGCCTGCCGGTGACGGTGTCCTGGGAGCTTGGTACGGTTTTGTATATACTGTATCTGTTGCATCATTTCCTTTTAATTTTATTATTAATATCACATTAAAGTAGTTTACTTTCTTCTAAACTCATAGATCTCTATCTCTCCTCCTCCTCTCCGTGTAAGAGAGGTGGCGGGGGTGCATCTGTCACCAGCCAATGGCCAATTTGTCCAAAACCACGACATAGGGCCAGCAGACACCACACGGGGCCGGCACTGGCTCGACGCTGGCTGTTGGACACCTGAGCCTGCTGCCCTATAGAAAAAAACCCAACATTTTCCTACACAGCTTCCAGATTTGATTTCTCACAAATCATCGCAGTCATTTTATGTTTAGTTTTAGTGCATTTCACCAGGGAGACAAAGTGGTTTTGGTCCAGTGCAAGGCTTCCTAGGATCGGATGTAGTATTACAGAGAGTCACGGGCTACGGATGAATTTGGCTGAACTGGTGCAAACCTCCAGGACTGGCCTACGCCAGTTTAAATTATACTTATTTTGACAGCAATTAATGTACTAAATGAGATGAATTTTCAGTAGAAATGCGTCAGGTTTCTAAACCACAGAGTGTGGTAGATAAACTCTTCTTCCCATTGCAGCTGCACAGAGCAAGAACCCCCTCCTAGATGTCCGTCTGCTCTGAAGCGATGCTCCCGTCCTCCTGAAGCAGCACCGTGCCCAGAAAGCAGGGAGGGACACAGAGGACTGACCTCCTTCTCTTTGAGAAACAGGGGAAAACGACTCCAGCCCAGGCAGGACTGTTTTAAAAATTGAATTCTGGGCAAAACTCATGCTTTCCAGGGAGGAACACAGGGACAAAAGAAAGTGCTTTGCAACCTGAAGTTAACGAGCCAGGCGGACTTCAGGCATGGGAAACCCTCCTGACAACAGCTTTGTTTTCAGGCACCGATCTGCTGATGCTGGCGTTCCGGCAGCACAGAGCCCCTCGTGCCGTGGGCAGGTCCCTCTGCAACACCTGCTCAATTCAGGACCAGGAGCTGGAGCAGGGGGACACACGTGGGATGAGACACACTGACGACAGAGTGAAGAGCAACCAGCTCCCATGATGGTGTCCAAAGCATCCCCTGTGGCCTTGCGCCGTTTCTTTGACCATGAAGCAAAAAACATGGCTATTTTACTGACTAAAAACACCTTCACACTCTGTGTACTCCAGACAGGGGCACAAATTCCATGCCATTGTGACTGAACAAGAAAATGAACAAGACTTGGAGAGAAACAGTGTGTTAACATTAAGAACACCACACTACTTAAACTCCTAAATTCTCACATCAGAGAGAAAGTACTTGGTAACACTTCTGCTTTAGACCTACATGATTTTAGTTTACCTTTCATCCTGCAAACACGTGCGTACTGAACTATCAGCGGGAAAGGTCTTTTGGGACCATGGCCTAAAACTTACCTAAAACAGAGCACCACCACCAAAAAAAAAAATCTTACATCTCTTTCTATGAACTACCCTGTCATTTTATTCACCTCTTAACATAAACCCAAACCACAGTTTCTTTCTGTCTCAGCTGTATTCAGAATAAATTATGTTACTGTTACCCTTGCTATCTTATAATAAGCAATAATTTGGTTAAAAATCGCTAGACAATTTCAGAGAAGCACACGCATTCATCCTTTTGCGTCTGAAGCCACTCATTAATAAAACCACAGCATTTGCTTCAGAAATGACAGATTGTCATGACACGATTATGTTTGCGCATAACTGATTGCAGAAGTGGATAATGTCCTTCAGCCAAATGAATTACTGTTTGCTTCTCCTAGTTCTTCATCCAAATCTCGGTTACCTTAGTAACTTCGCATTATCCAGGGGAATTTAAAACGCATCACAGCCATGCAACTTCAGCCAAAACAACGGCAGCATGCCATGCCGGATGCTTCCCAGCAGTTACCACGCCTGCATGGCACGTTGCGGGTATGCAGGCAGCATATATCCAACTAATTCTTTGCCTACAGTATGATTTCTTTTTTTTTTTTTTTTAAGTTAAGCAGGATAAAGAAAGGATTGTATTTCATGGCAGGAAAGATCACAGGAACCAAGAGCAACTGCAGCACACATTGTGCAGATATATTTCTGTTTCACAATTTCTGCTGAATTTCAGGGGAAAAATTAACAGTGACGTCTACTAGATTTAAGTCAAGACAAAACATTTTTTTCTGTTCTTGTAAATTTTTCAGCAGCCTTTTGAAAACAGAAATCTTGCCTATGCCACAGAATTAAATACCATATATATATATATACCTGTGTGTGTATATACACATATGTATACACAAACACACGCAGGCACAAGTGCAGCTTTGGGACTGATGGAAAACAGCCATTAGTTTAAAACTGCACAGAGGTTAAGTAAAATAATTCTACTTTCTAAATGCTTCTTGATCTTTCCTGTGCCTTGTACAGACCAATAACATACCTACATAATCTGTTTGGGCAACCTGAGAAGGATACACCTCTCAGACTCACGCAGCCAGTAAGTAGTAGTAAAAATAACCTACAAACCAGAAATTATGCAAGCTCAACCTTGGCGCTATGCAGATGTAGATGGCAGCTGTACAAAGGACTAGGACTGCACAGGAATTATGCGCCTGGACCCTGTATGATCCCTGTATGTTGTGGGGTTCACGAGAAGGGACGGGAAGGTTTCGCTTTGCTACAGCAGTGAACGATCCCATGTAGAACACGGATTAGCGATTACAGTGTTAGCTATGAAAAGAGAGGCTGTATAATGGGCAATTTGGCATAGCTTGTATAATAGACAGTATTTGACTAACTTCCACTGACATTTTATGAACGCAGTGCAAGAACCACGTGAGTGGTTAAGTAGATTAAAAAGTCAATACTGCACTGAATTTTAAAGCAACATTTTGACATTCTTACAACTAACTCACTAGCGAAGACTACCAAAAACTAAGCACAACCATTTCTTAGGTACATCTAAAGATTTTGTTTCCACTATCTGTGGATGTGTATTTTTAACCTGTATAATGAGGAAAAGGAGATTTTTCTTGGCAGACCACAAAATACGTCCACATCATTCACCACTGCTCCAGCAGTGTGAATTATCACTGCAGCCTCCATTGAGAGGTGACAAAGAGCTCACAGTGCGTTAAAGGAACAAATAATGCAATTGGCTGCTTTGCAGCAGTAAATGTCTGTTTCTCTCCAAACGCTGGCTACTTTATTTTTTTTTAAGCATGTTCATTAGAGGAAGAGCTAGCCCCAAGAACTTGGTTCGACTTTTCACCACAATAAGAGCGAGCAGGACTGAAGCCATATGAACTTCGGCTTAGTACCACCAATTACCAAGCATAAAAAAAGAAAAACCCCAAACCCCACAAGCTGGGTCACAGCAACCACCTGTGAGATCTGATCCTACTGAGCAGCAGCATGTGGACGTCCTGCTGTTGACACTGGTGACAGGAAGATCATGCCAGAAACCTGTAGCTGTGAAAGTCCTTTGCAATTAGTCGCCTTCATCAGGCACCTACCAGCCCGCCCCATGTTCCTGGTGCTCCGCTCTCTTGCAGTGGCACTTCAGGGGTGCTGAGCCCTCTGCTCGCCAGCGCAGGGCTGCGGAGGAACCCTGGCCAGAAACGAAGGGTTTCCAAAGCATAGCCATCTCCTTCCTCCCCTCCTGAGCACACAGCACAAGAACGCTGATTTTCAGCAGTGGCAACACAGGAACAATAGCCTGGTTTGTACCACGTGTCAACTAAACCACGTACCACAGTAGCGTGCGAATTAAAATGCCATATGCTTTCAAATCGTCGCTAACGCTTGCTTTTCAATTTTGTTTGTGCATATAAATGCACTACGGTGTTAAAAACCTGCAAAGTACTTTTGCTCATTTCCGTAGGGAATGAAATACAGGAAAAGCAGTAGAAGGAACGAAAAGACTCTGCTTGTATCTGTTGTTGCCCTTTGGTTGTTTCTACCAGCATAATTGTGCATCTCTGAATCACATCTGTTTTTTTCCACACGCACCCCCTGCCTCCTCTGGGCACATACGCTCCTCTGTCACACCTCGATAGGCCAGTGATGAATGATGCTGTTGCCCAGATACCAAGCTTCTTATTTTACAGCTCCTTTCTCCAAGAAGCACTTCCAGGGCAAAGCAGTCTATGGAAGAGGAAAAAGTATACAAAACTAGCAGTACGGTCATATGCTCTCCTTTTCCACTTCAAACAGCAACAAAAAAACTCCCAAACCCTATATATTGATACTAGCCTCTGCTTACAGAAAGCAACTACCAGAAAGAAACAATAGTTTAAGCTTTTTACGATTAAATTAGATTTCTCACCTTGACACTTGCAGAATGCTGTTTGAAAAAACTCTATCTGAAGATCTAGAAACTGCACAGATGTTAAAGCTCATCTGAGCATGGAATTTGCACTTTAAACAAGTGAGGACACAAAAAAAAAAGCCTTCTTCCATCTTCTTCCATATCTACCTGTGCCAGTGGAAGAACTTAGTTCACTTATCATTTGCCACTAAAGCAATTTGTGTCAACATTTCTTAACTCACTTTTGCAAGATAAGCTGAAACAATTTACTCTGAAACCTCTGTCATTAGCCTAAATGTGTCCACTTACAAAGCTGCACTGGTTTAAGTAGCTCAGCATGCACTCACACCTTTAATTAAAAAGGTGCAACTTCATACATTGGCAAGACCACAGGTTCTTCCCTACATAGGCAAGCCCTAAAAATCCGAAAAATCTGCAGCACAGAGAACGCAAGGCCATTGACTCCTGGAGGATGCATGCAAGGTTTTCTTTTTGGGGCTGTTTTCAGGAATAGGGCCTGCGACCTCACTTTGTAAAACCAAAGAGGGAGCTGCAATGCTGTCGTCCACCTGGTGAGATGTCCGTTACTTTTTGGGAGTCTCATATTGTATTTTTTCAGCTCGATCCTGGTAATAACAGGAGCTGGACTAGATCCTAAGTTAACTGAATGACCAGAAATGTTTCATTCCCGACAACAGATTATTTACACTCTGCATGTCCTCACATAGGAAAAAGAACAGCAGAAAGAAAAACTGCAAGTGGGTGAAACAAGCATAAATTAGGCTTTGCCTTTGCAATTGCTGAAGATTTTTATTTTTCCACTATAAACCTTTGGCTTGTTTTACAAAGCTCCTAGCTGTGTGTCTCACAGGCGAGGTCCTCTCTGCCTTACCTGGGGCTGTTGGTGGGGGCGAGGATCCGCCACCTTCTACCTGTGGTGATGCGCTTGGGAGCTTACTGAAGAGGACGGGGATGGAAAAGTCTCAAAGTTGGGAGCTGAAGCAGACTGCTCTATTCTCAGTTTTTTGTTCACCTGACATTTGAAAACACAGTAAAAATTACTATATGCACCACACATCCCAAAAAAACAACCAGAAGAAAAGCTAAAAGCTACTCCTGAAGGGCTGAGCAATGGCAGAATATGTTAAGGGAACAGAGGAGGATGAATGCACTGCCCTTCCAAAAGCATGAATTCTCTTCAACAGGTTCAAACGTTTTTCCGTCTACTTTCTTGTCTTTATTTTTTGGACAGACTCTGCATTGCTACTTGCTGCATATATGATGACCTGGTGAAAACTTCAAGACCCTACACATCGAGTTGTTTTGAGCAAATTACTGATGTCTGCTCTCCATACCCTATTGGTCCCTGAGCGGTTATTATGCATATAATAAAGCAGTCACCTTAAGAGTCACATTCCAGAGAACCAGTCTTGCAAAGGAACATCTACAGGCAACCTTGATTGCCACAGAGCACTGCACAGCCACACCTATAGGTGTAACATTTATAGGACTCACTTAAGCCCTCCCTAAATAAGAAATGACACAGTATGGATAGAATTACGCATTATGTGGTCAAGAGGTTTTTACCATTAGCTTTCTTCTTATTATATATTTTATTCACCTAGTTTGGCCAGGAATTAAACATCATAAAAAAATAAAGCTAAACAGGTATATATTGAGAAATGACCTGAAGAAAGGGGGTTGTATGAGGGGGTATATATATAGGACATATATATGTATGCATGTATGACGGTGTATGTATATACACATGTATGCGTGTATACATCAGAAAGGCATTTTGGCCCAGGACAGCACAGAAGAGCAACTACTAACTGGAGAAAAAGAAGAAACTGGTGGAGACGGAAACAAAAACAGTAAAATATAATCTGAACATGGCATCCAGGAGACCAGACCAGGGCAGATACGAACATGGTCTCGAAGGTAAAGACAAGATTTCAATTTGCGACATGAAACACATGCTTTGGAAGGTTAACAGCCAGCACATTTTAAATAGCATGCTTTTAAACCCTAACCCTGTAAAGACCGGACAAGGTTTTTTTTGGTGCTAGCTGGCTGAGATGAATGGTACCGCAGGAGCAGGACTGGGCATGGGGAAAATGAAAGTAAAACTATTTTAAGCCGCCTATGAGGTATTTTCCGTGGATGTAAGTAACTTAAGTGGCAACCCGCAGTCAGCAGAACGATCAGCCTGTAATTTTGGTCGGTGCTAAACCGATCGCTCTGTCACGTCAGCTCCTCCCGTGGGGTGTATGGGAGCCTTGGGCTGCTGCTGGCTTGCCTCTTCTTATGAAATTCTCGGGTGAGAAAAGACCCTGAGGAATTCTGTCAAATGGATGGAATCTGAATAGCTGTGACGGGGCAGCCGCGCCGATCCCTGCAGACCGCCTCCGGCACCCACGGGCCAGGACCGGCCTGCTGCTCGGCCTCGCGGTGCCAGGCTGCTCCCTCACCTACCAGGCGGTAAGGCAGAGGAGTTTTCCACCGAAACACTCCCATTATCCTTGATTCACGCAAGAAAGCTGCTTCAACCATCTATATAAAAAGCACCAATTAGCGACAGCGCTGCAGGAGGTGAAGCCGGCGGCCGACCCTGAGGTACCAAAGCGCCCCCCGTGACAAGGCGGTGCGTCCGGACCGCGGTGGGCAGCCCGTTTCCCCGATATACGCATGTGAAAAATGGTGAAGATGTTTTTGGCTTTCGCCATAATCACAATGTTATAAGTGTTTGATTTATAAGGATAACTAACCTTTAGTAAATTAGGAAACATAAGAAACTTCAAAGATAACAACTACTAGCAGCTACGAAGGAAGAACACCCGAGAAAAACAAGAGGGAGTTTCTCCAAAAGACCCCACGAATGATTAACAGAAGGAAACAGGTGCATGGAGGAGGGAGCTGAACCTACCAGAAGGAAACAGATGCCTGGGAAAAGGGAACTGATGATCATCGATCCTCAGAAACAATTGCCAGAAGGAAACATACAAATAGAAGAAAGATGGGACTAATGATAATCGATCATTTTAAACAATTACTCTGCTAAAATAATAACCACGTATGCAATATTGCATGTATGTAAGACATGGGTAAAGCGTTAGCTGGTGTGCCTCTGACTTGAGTCATGCACCCAGCGCTGTGCTTTTGCTTTATTGATTTTGTCCCTATAATAAAATAAGTGCCATTTCTGTTTAAGGAATCTGGCT
>VXBH01003656.1:16799-27395 GCA_013400035.1 Rynchops niger
GAGCGTCCCAAAGTGACTCCGGTGCTTGGTGTTTGCACTTACAGCCCTGCTTCGTGGTGCCGGGATCCCTACGGCTCATTAGAGTCATTAACGCGGGGCGAGGGAGGATGCGGGTGGGATGCCGGTGACAGGCTGGTGGGATGCCGGTGAGATGCCAATGGGATGCTGGTGAGATGCCAATGGGATGCTGGTGAGATGCCGGTGAGACACACGTCTCGGGTGGGAGCGCATCCCTGGCGACGGGAGCCCTCACCTCGTCTGGGGCATCCGGCGCTGTCACCGGGAGTAGAGACCCCCAAGGGGGTGGCGGTGCGATAGGTGATGTTGTGGTTTGGAGTCAGGCACTTCTGCGTATTTGTGCATGTGAAAAGTTGGAAATTGTGCTGGCTGTAGTAAAACTGCTTTCTTTACTGCGGGTAGATACATCTTGGAAGAGGTTTAATTATTTCTGATTTATGAAACGACTTGGGTAAATTATTTACCTGTGGTTTTTTCTACACTAGGATCAATTCCCAAGTTAATGTAAATCTTCATGAAAAATTAGTAATGCATGCCTAATCATCAGGATATTGCAGACTGAATTAAGAGCTATTTGTGGTCATCATGATCAAGAAAATAATTGAAATTCTTTTCCCTGTTTCACTGTTTCTTCATCTCCGTAACTGTAAATGAGACTCTAACTCTTCCTGCAGGTCTGCTTCCCGTTATGTGGTCCTGCTGGAGTTTGGATGTGCCATTTGACCAGTGGCAAGTCGAAGAATAAGGTAACATAAAAATTCAGGGTCTGTTATTACAGCCTCTGGAATTTCTGGGTTTAAAAAGCGTCGTTTTTAAACTATTCAACCAAATCACACATCTCTAACTTTCACACTGGCAGAAAAACCTCCTGTGGCACTGTTCAGGAAGTGATCCTCAGACTTGTCTCACTGCAGATGCTTTTTGGTTTGTTTTGCTAACGTTTGACGAGAATATCAGCATCAGGGGGAGGGATAAGGGAGTGAGAAGAAACTCTCCCTTTCTGGTTTCTCTACTTTAAAGAGGTCCGGTTGTGAGCTGCTGGCTCACATGTCTGTCGGTGCTGCAGGAGGACAGGACTCATGGTGTGTAGCTGGTGGTACCTTCCTTTTCTCTAGCTTAATGCTCAGCCACTTTTCTTGACTCTTTTAAGTTCTGACCGTGCAACTGAAAAATTTGCAATGAAGGCTCAAAATCAGCGTGGCCAAGAACTGGGGAAGGTGGTAAAGGGAATGCGAGGAAGGTAACCTACAGCTCTGCTGCTGCTCTGTGCTGGAGATCTTGTCTGTGTAACACAAGTAATATCTCAGAAAGTGTGTAGAGCTCAGAAATCAGGTTAACCCCCTGGTGACCTACTTATCCCATCACCTGTAGAACCTAGGTAGCATGCAATCAGGCTCTGTATGCTTAATTGCTTAATGTTCAAATTAAGCAGTCTGCATATATGAAGCACTTGCTCCTTCTTGTCACTCACCTCTGCTAGGGATTTTCCTTGCTGGCATGACAGCTAAAGAAAACTCAAAAGACTCTTAAATTCTTAAATCAATTCCACCTTTAGAAATCCAGAACAGAGATTGTTTCTCTTTAGCAGGCCTGATCTCTGCAGCTTAGTATAGGTGAGGACAAAACCCATTTTCCTGCTCACTTTAAGTGTTCCATCACCATGGCCTGGGGTAGGCTGCATTCAGATGGTGGGTGACGTTCTTCTTGCCTACATTTCCTTCCACAATATTGAGTAGCGTGCTTTGAGGTCCGTGGGCATCATCTGTGGCAGCATTAATTTAAAGCATGGCTAATGCTTTAATGCCAGTGGGACCGTGCTCTGGCATCTCGCTGCTGCTGGACGTGGCTTTGCTGGCCCTGGTACATCACCTCTGCCCCTCCCTCCCTTCTATTGTCCTCTGGGACTTTTTGGAACCAGTTTATTTAGTTGTGGTGTTCTTTTGGTTGTTTTTTGCATTGGTTTAGTGCTGGATGGAGAAGCGTGAGAACTAGTGCAGTGGGAGGCCACAAAGAGCACGTGGGCAGGATAAGCGGTGGGAGCAGAACCTCCCTTTTCCAGTGGCACCGAACTGATTAGATTAGCTCAAGTTTTAGCATGCAGCTCCACCCTCTGTACAGAAACTTTGCCCAGAAAAAAAACCCAAACAAACAAAAATCACTTTTTGCTGGCTTAGTTCATGATCCTCAGAAGCAGAATAAAGAGAACAGGTTAAAGAGAAATAGCATTGTTTTGCCTTGGTGCACACGGAGCCTCTCCTCTGGCTTGGCTACAGCATATAATTCCACTCTTGCTCATGGTGTCCTGACCTAATCTGTTGACTGCTCTGAAGCGGATCAGAGAATGCTGCATTGAGCAGTGTCTGCAGAGCAGTGGGGACAGCTCTGCCTTCAACTGATGTGGCTTTTTGCCGGATTACTGTCCGTCTACAGTCACGTTTCAGCTGTCCTTCTCCAGGTAAAAGCAGCTGGAGGCATATATTTTATTCTGCATGCTGGTAAAACAAAGGCTTTGGCCTGTAAACTCAGAGCTTTTCAAGCCAAAGGATAAGTGTAAGTCTTAGGAGTCTGTTTTGCATTTAAGTTTTTATTCTTCAAACAGTCATGGGGATGTTCCAGCTGCAGAGCTGCTGAGTCAGCACGTACATGAAACATGACCGTTGCCTGATGGTCCCCCACTCTGCGCAGTTGAAATGATGGCATAGGGCTCTGCCACATTTCATTTACCAGGGTCAAAGTTTCCCGTGGCTTGTATCTACCTCAGATGGCCAGGGTTGGGCTGGGCTGGGGGTTAGGAAACTCATTTGTTTGAAAGGACAAGTCTCAGTGAAAATCAGAACTTGGACTTTTTCATATCTGACACCTGAAACTGCCAGGTAATGCAGGTCGTAATTGTCACTTTCCGTTACTGCTTGTAAAATGGTGGTAAAGCCCGGTTATGGTGAATTGGAGGATAAAAGCGCCCCTACTTGTGAAGTACTCTTGGTGTAATGGTGAGTGCTGTGTCTCTAGGGTTTGTATAGCAGCCAAAACGTGGAGCTGTGTGCTAAAGTTTTTTTCAGTATTTTGGCTTTTCCTGAGTACTGTCCAGATCATGTGAAGACATTGTCTATTTAAAAAAAACCCCGACAAAAATACCCCCACCAAAGCTAATCAGAATGCATACACCAGAGGAAGCTAAATTCCTGTTGTACCTCCATATCCATGTATCAAAGTGGCTTTGCCACCCCACAACATGGTTGTTTCAATATATTACATATTTGGAGGTCAGAGCTGGTGATCTGAACTTCGTTAAGTGCAGCCTGGCTGGCTGTGTATGTAAGGTGGGGACCTCTGTGGCAGTGAGATGCTGTCTGTCGTAATTCAATGGACTTAATCAGTGCAGGTGGTCTTTCCTTCCAGATACTTTTTCTCTTCCTTACGAGGAGACCTCTGTAATTCCTCAGGATAAGTTGTGCTGGTATATGGCCATGCTCTGAATTGATAAATAACTTTTTTGGGCTCAGTGGGAGGCTGTAAGCCCCGAGGCAGGGAAGAGGCTGCTGAAAGGAGGAGGAGGAGAGGGGGGAAATCCTTAGGATGGCATTGCCAGAGACCACCAAAATCTTTTTCTAGCCTCCTCCTACATAATACACAGCTCTTTAAATATTACCAAAGCATATGTAAATATTGCTATACATCACAATCTCTAATGTGCTGATATGAAGGCATCTTCTGCTCACTCTGAGTCGACATGCCTGAAAAACAGTAGGTAATTAGCTTCAGATACAAGGGTGGTGCCTTCTAAATATCTGAGTTATTTGCAGTGTGCCCCGTGTGTGCACAGATCTCGAGTCTTGCGTGCAGATACAGTCCCTGCCCAGGACTAATTATTAAGCAAAACTGTGAACCTGGAGAAGACAAGCCAGCTAGCTCGTGAGTTCTTGGCCCACAAATTAGGGATTTAAGACCTGAATGTCAGAACTCCTCTAGCTAATTTTTTTTTTTTTTAACCCATCCTGTGGAGGAGACCTTACTCTGTATCTTAAATAAAATCTTCATATGCAAATAAAGAGTAATTACTTAAGCAAAGTGTGCCTAGAGCTGTTTGTAGCTTGGTTTTCAGCCGAGTTGACACCTGATTGTTCCTACTCTTTCGAGAGGGGATGCGCACGTTGCTCTAGCCTAACAGTTTTTCCAGGATCACTTCCTTGGTTTAACTAGATGGGACTCTGGAGTTTATGCCCTGGGTGTGGGATCTTAGGGTTTTCAAGTTTGCACTGTTCCAAAGTTTTGGGCCTAACTGGCCAAACTGGACTGGGAGGAGGGGTCAGCTCACATGTTAGGTGAGAGGTGGTGCTGGTCAGATCGGCACTGGAGGAGTGATGTGCAGGAACAGGTCTGCCTTCGTGGTGGCTCTTCAGGTTGGAAGTGAGTCTGCCTCTGATTTACCAGGTGTCAGTCAGGGAGCCAGTTTCACTTCACATGTTCAGCAGTGGCTTGGAGAAGGTACTGAGATGTCAAAACTTGGCGGCGATACTCGGATTTTTCAGGTGATCAGAAAGTGATGCTGAGGAGCTCCGGAAAGACCTCACCAATCTGGATAGGTGGCAAAAAAGGTGGCATATGGTTTTCACCAGAGGTAAGGTGACATGTAGGGGAAATTAAGCTCTGCAGGACATGAAACTTGGAATAGGCAGTTGCAACTACAGAATAAGAGATCTTGGAGACACAATTTCCAATCCTTGGAAAGCATTCGTTCAGTGTGCATCAGCAGCCAGAAAAACAAGCGAAGAGCCAGGCACCATCTGAAGGGGATTGAGGGTGATGGAGAGGGTGCCTTTAGTGCGGTGTAAAGCTCTTGGGCATCTGCATTTCAAGTCCCCTGTGCAGTCCTGATTTGTGAGGGGTGCGAGGGAGGAGAGCTGTCCTCTCCAGCTGTAGCAGCTGCCTTGCGAGGAGAGACCATGGAGGCTGGGGCTCTCCACTGGGGAGTGAAAGATCGGGGCTGCGGGTTGGGGAATTGTAGGTGATGTGATGGTGGAGCTGATACTGCTTGTGTCTCGCAGTACTGGAGCGAGAGTGCAGCTGGTGGACCCAGGAGGCTGGGGGCAGGCAGTATCGGCGTGTTTGGACAGGGAGTAGACTAATTCCTGGACAGCAAGTGTGCAAATGGTTGCGCAAAAGGGCTAGTGAGGATTGCACCCTCTAATACTCCTAATGAGGGTGGGTGGTGGGGAAGTTCAAGGGGAATGGGCACAGGAAAGTGGTGGGACTCCTGGTCTTGCCCAGAGAGCCACTTCTCCAAAAGTTCATGCTCTTTGCTGTGAGAAGAGAAATGCAGGAAAACTGTGTTTTCCTGGGGTAGCAGAGGGAAGAGGGGGAGTTGGAGAGGTGCTTCCTGCATCTGTGCTGCATCCCAAAGTCCACACGGTGGCTGTGCAGAGCAGTCGGCTCCTCGGGCGCAGTGGGTGGCAGAAGGTTTGGCTGGAGGGCCAAGGTCCCCGGTCCCGCTCCCTGCTGCAGCAGCCTGCCGCTCCACCTGCCAGCGGGCACGTGAGACCTTTCTGCTTTTCTGCTAAATTCAGGTTTTTGTAATGCTGTTTCCTCACACTGAAGCAGAGGAGGGTAGCTGGTTAACGCTAGCATGGTTTCTTCAGCTCAAAAGCAGCTTGTGTCAAATTCTGTGAGCCATTCCGAGAAGGTGATGGCTGCTGCGTGGTCCTACGCAATCATTGCATCTCCCGTCTGGCTTTTAATTGCCTTCGTATGTTAATTTCTGTGTGGAGCATTAAACTTCATTTTTGACAACCTCAGACAAGGGTTAGGATTTATAACCCTACACCAGACTTCGCACATGTAACCCATTGCATTCTTAAAAAGAGTTGCTAAAAAGAGATTGAGCAGATAGGTAACATTAGTAATCTCAAACTCGTCTCAGTTCTAAAACTTCCTGGCTTTAAGTTGGAAGATTTGTGGAGCAGGCAATTTTGTAGTAAACCGTTTCAGGGCTTCAGGTGGTACATGTTGTTGTCTGCTGCATAACTTGAGATAGTGCATCAGCCTCTGGTCGTGGAAAAACAAGCAAAGTCATTTTTAAAGACCCCCACCATCAATCCGTGTGGCAACTCCAGCTCTCCAGCGGTATTATTTCTGCCTGAGCTCTTCTGTGGAATTTCCCGGTGTCGGGTGATGCTCACCGGGGACGCTGAGCACTGGTGAGACTGGGCTTAGCCGGACACTCCTGCTGCTGGCCTCTGCTGGCATCAGCACTCGCTGGACGAGCAGGATCAGCTCATCAACAAGCCCAGTGTGGAGAGTCTTCTGCTGGAGGAGCAAGGTGGATTTTATTGCGAAAGGGCAAGACAAGTGCAAGTGAAGGAGGAGGAACCTCTAGATGTAGGGAGAAGAGGACAGGGATTGGATCTAACTCACCTTTCTGGTGATACTGAGTCCTGAATGGCACCTAAATTTTAAGTCCATAAATACTTGCTTTTGCTGGAATAAAGTCTGTATTCACTAGGATTTCATCCTTTGGTGCAACTTGTTTGGCCTAAGTGTTTGCAGTGGGTTGGCAAACTCCCTGTGCACAAAGCCCAGCAAAGCGAGCTCGTCAGCATAGCTGCCCCAGCAGCATAATTCAGTAATTCAGGATTCAGTAAAGCTGAGCAAAGTCAGCATTGCTGCTAAAACAGGATATTCTTATCAGGGGGCTCCTGCTGGCACTGGTGGTGGTGCTGTTTGGGCTGTGTTGAGGAGCATATCTGACCAGAAGTCAGCTCGTGACAGAGAAAAGTAATTTCCAACCAGCAAGCTCCTTGATTTTCTTTCCGTCTTCCCCCCTGCTTAACATTTGCAAGGCCTCACGGGCTGCGGTGTCAGCACAGAAGCAGTGCAGGACACTTCCATCCTCGCAGGTCAGGAACAGGCTGCGCTTGGTGCTGTGAAATTACAGAGACAAGGCGCAGGTGGCTTTTGTTATTTTTGGCCATATTGTGTATTTCCCTTGGCAGGTACGGAGCTGAAGAACGAAGGGTTGTTTAGGGGGGCTCAGAGGCTCTTTTGGAGGTAGTTTGATTGTACTGGATCTCTTTTCGTCTTGGAGAGAGGTGCTGATGGAGGCAGTTGGCTTGGGTTAAGAGTGTAAGAGCAGAAGAGAGGTGCCGTCCCTGCATCCCTGAGGACAGCCGTCTGTCCCCGCTGCCGGGAGCAGCACGAGGGCTCTTGTGCTGGAAGGTTTGGTTTGCAGCCAGGCAACTGCTCCTGGTGCGTGAGCGGGGGTCTGGGCAAAGAGCAGGTCATCTGTGACAGTGGGAAGCATTGTCCTAACGAGCAAAGCCATCATTCTCAAGACCTTTCGAGGTTGCCTGTGCTAATTGCGTAATTCCAGCTGACACACAGAACTCAAGTAGGTGTAAAAACAGTGTTAACAAAGCCAATCCCAACCCATGGAGACGGCAGGCCAGGGACTTGGCAGGGGGAAAGCCTGACGGTTTGTATTCACACATCTCAGTGGTGCTTGGGGCAGAGAAGGAGCTGTCGTTCCTTTCCGTGCCAGCAAATACCCTTGTACAACCCTCAGCGTTTTCTCGGACTCCCCGTGGTGCCCCGGTGTCCCTGCTGAGCACGGCGATGCGCCCACCGCTGGGCTCTGGGTGCCGTGCGGAGGAAGCCCTGGCTGGGGTCTGCATCACGGTGCGGGCGCGCGGAGCACTCCCATCTGCTGTGGGCGCATCCGCCTTCTTTGTCAGCAGCAAAATAACTCTGGAGCGCAGGGGTTTGTCATTTTTTTTTTACTTTCCGCTTCTTTTCTTTCTCTTCTAGGGTAATGCTTCTTCTAAGCCGGCAGTTCAGTTTCAAGGATCCGAAGGGGTGAGTATTTTGTACTCTTGCTTTATTGGAAAATAAGTGCGGTGTAGATTAACCGCTTTGACTTACTTTAAAAAAAAAAAAATAATCCTACAGACATTCTTAAGACCTGCTTAACACCAGATATGTTTCACTTTATTTACTTAAGACTTGTAGCTGGAAGTGGAAGAGAGTCATGCTTTAGGGACGCTTCTTTTTTTCTTGCTTTTGTCACCTTTTAGCCTAAATTTGAAATCAACAGGAATAACTTGTAAGTAATCAACGGAGCAGTGCAAATTTAGTATTTTAAAATGGACTTTAAGTGGTTGTTTTCAAAGTGTGAAGCAGAACTGCAGTTTTGAGGAGTGGGATTTTGCGTGCCACAGACTACTGGTGGTTCTTGACTTTTTTTTTCCTTTTAGCTTATTGAAATTCCCAACGTTGCTCTACCAAATGAAGTGCATGAATTTGACTTCCACATGTCAAATGTTGGCAAAGATAATCCTCAGGGAAGCTTTGACTGCGTTCAGCAAACAAATTCAAGGTAAATTTTACTTAACATTTTCTTTCATGGCAAATTTTAAGTAGATTCTGTGGCTTTGAGCATATAGCAAAAAACTTTAAAAGAAGCATGCTCCTAGTGATGAGCTGCAGTAGAACATTAATTCCTAGCAATAGCCTGATTCCTTGCTAATTATAAATACTTGCTTTTACATAGAATTCTTTTTTGGTTTTGCTCTTAAAAAAGTAACCTTTTGAGTACTTTCTCACCTCTTAGTACTATTTTTAAAAGCATTTGGAGTTCAGCATCGTCCAAGCTAGACCAGATCCATTCTATAACCATATGTAAATATGATGATGGCTGGCGGCATGCTGGCCCTGACCGATAGTTGTCTTATTTTAAGAACCGCATAAATCGGTCACCTTATCCATAATTGCATGACCATGGTGTTTCAGAACCCAAATGTAATACAGCAGCACCTTGTGCTGGTCCTTTGAGTCAAAGTGAACGGTGTTAACATCTACCAAAAAGGCAAATACATACCACGCTTTTACATTAAGTTTGCTTCATTTTCTAGAATATTACGTTCAGCGTAGTTTTGATGTGCTCCAGTGGTGTTGAATAACTGTTTGTCCCATTTGATTAACTAGGACATCGCAGGCAGAGTTTGTGTACTGATCTGGGAAGCTGATAACAAACAGGGACACCGAGACGTCTCCAAAAGGCACTGCTCAGGCTCTCAGTCACTGGAGAGCTTTTGCCCTCAATTTCAAAACAGAGATTTGTCTAGATAGCAGGTTTTGGGAGCAATCAGAAAATGAGGTGATAAAATAGCTATCTGCCTAACAGGAGATCTCTTGACATCCTCATCTTCCTCTCTCTCCCCTTGCATTAGGTCTCTTCTACTACAGTACAGCCTTTCAGTGAACTCACTTAATTTATGGGATTGGCGAAAAGCCGAATGGCTTAATGGCAGAGCTGGGGGAGCCTGGGGCAGCGTGGGGATTTTTTGGAGATTTTTGCAATTAAACTGTATCTGAAAGGGGTTGGACAGCTGATGAGGCTGGCACAAAGCAAGGTGAGAGGTCCTGGCTTGCCTCTCCCGACCATCTCTGAGAGCACCTCCTTTGGGAAGGAGCAACTTCAGTTCAATTAAACTGTATTTTTTAAAGTAAGATTAAATTTAAGCGTCTCTAGCTCTGAATAATTCTGATTAGCATGCCTAGGTAGTTTTAACGTGGTTTTTACTAATCTACTTCAAACAGTAATTCAGACTGGCTTTTGTGAGGTCCCGTGTAGCCAGGTCTCAGTTTGTGCAAAGTGCCTGCAAAGTTAATAAAAAGCTGTGTAGTGTTACATGCAGAGTTGTTTAAAAAAAAAAAAANAGCAGGGTATCTAGTCCAATTTTGTGCTCAGGGCAGGTCTAGCTTCAAAACTGGCTCAGATTTTGAAAATACCCAGCCTGAGGAGGAATATTACGCAGCATCTCAGTCAGTGCTCGGCTGCTTCTTTGCCTGAAAAGCACATAAAGGCAAGGAAATGGGCAATGGGTAAAAGCTGTGCTTTAGATGTCCAGGACTGTTTTTTCCTGTTGTAAAAGCACTGATTTTGGAGCAAGGAATTGATACATGGTTCTAGGCTATGGAGAAAATTGTAGCAGTATTATCTTGAAGTATTGTCCAGTGGCTTCCTCCAGCTTTGCGACTGTCAGAAACGTGGTACATCAAAACACGAGATTCTTGACACTTCTTGGAGCCTTGATGGAGAGTTTTAAGGTGATTAAAGTATTTCGTGTTAGCTAAAGGCGGTGTTGTTCCTCTGGTCAGAGCTGTTGCAGTGGTGGGTGCTGCACAGCGTACTCGTTAAGAGCAGCGATAGTCAGGCCAGTTTAAGCGAAGCCGGTGTTAGTCAGATGAGGTGCCCTCTTCTCTGGGCGCTATGTGCTGCAGGAGCTGCTTTGGACCGGCCGTGGCGGGCCAGGCTCCTCCAGAAACGCCTCCTGAAGCCCCGTGTCCACCCTGATGCTGTGGAGGACACCTCGCCATCCATCCTTCCCCTCGTGCAGGATTGCTCAAAGTGCCTCTGCTCGGGCGTGAGTCCTCAGAGGAGCCGGCGGGTGCACTGCAGGCACTCCTCAGCACTCTCCAATACACAGAGCGGGCGAGGAGAAGGGCGGGCATTTTGAAAGCAAGATGAGGGGATGCTGGCTTACCCTGTGGAATCATAGAATCATTTTGGTTGGAAGACACCTT
>VXBH01003656.1:27459-37737 GCA_013400035.1 Rynchops niger
TTGCCCTTCTCTGGACACGCTCCAGCACCTCAAGGTCTTTTTTTGTGTTGGTGGGCCCAAAACTGGACACAGCATTCGAGGTGCTTCCCTTCCTGGGCCTCGCAGGGCCTGGGGCCACCATGCGCCACCTTGGGTGGAGGAGAGGAGACCTGTGCTGAGCTGGGCGGACGGCGGGAAGCCTCTGTGGCAGGAGCCACCTGCCATTAGGGTGCCAGTGTAACTGCCCGAGTTGTCCCTCTAGNCAGCAGTTACCAGTACAACCACCAACACTGCCCTGAGCCTACCTCTCAAACAACAGTTATGTGAAGAAATGTAATTACACCAACAGGTAAAACTGATACAATTTGGACGTGTAGAGACAATTTGAAATATATTTACGCCGTAGCTAGCTGTCAGAACTGGACGAGACTTTTTTTTCACCTGTTAAGACAGGTTGTAGAGTTCCTGACACAACCATACTTCTAAACTTGAACTAGTGCTTGAGCTCAACCTTTTTCAATGCTTTTATAGTTCTGGAGCCTCAGAACTCATTTGCCTGGGACATATACAGAATGAAATCACAGTGTGTGCAACAAGTGATTCCAATGTGACGACCCGAAAGCGCATGACACAAGCAGAAGCGGAGTTGCTCAATCAAAGTGCAAAGGTTATTAAACCTGCTGGACAATTTGTAGGTATGGTTGTATTTCGTTTTCTGCTACATGTCTGTAAGTTTTCAAACTCAGTAATTGGTGTTCTAGCATATTATTGGGAAAGGTGGTGTGCTCAGAGATGCCGGTGTAGGTAGGTAGTTTACTCTCACATTAGGTATGCAGTCTCATGTTGCTGCATTCCTTCTTTAGCCTTTTTTTCCCCTAGAAAGGCTGCCAGTCCGTCCTTGTTCCCACATTGCTTGACTGGTTCAGATTTTGACCCTTGAGGTGAGAAGTTTTACTACCCCATGCACTTAAATTCTCTGATTTGGTAGCTAATGTTTTGGTTTTGTAGCAGCACTTTTGAGTACCTAAATACTGTGCTAAACCTTAACCTTAGCCTGTAATCTAAAAAAACTAACAGTGAGGAAATCTCATATACAAATTCTTAAGCTTAATATGAGAAACTTTGCTTTTCACACTTGCTAATGCTGCTTAAATTTTATTTATGTATTGGCCATTAATAAGCAACTGTGACTGCACGGCCATGGTTTTTGATTTTTTGATTGTTGGGTTTTTTTCTAAAAAAAGTTAAAGTAAGGTAACGTTGGCATCTTCCCATGGATTTCATCACTTTCCACAAAACACAAAGTGTTTAGGTGGGGTCATTTATTATTAAACTGTTCTGGGTACCGGTTCCCCAGGGAGCCCGGCGCCAGCTGCAGATCGAGGGAAGGCAAGCATCCACAGGCCCTGAGCATCCATCCTCCCGAGGTGCAACACTTGCTCTGGCGCAACTTACTGCAGAGTGTTTTAAGGCAGCATTGTCACAGCTTTTTGGAGATAAAAAACTATTTGTGTGTGTGGCCTTAACGCCAGGGGAGCTGGGCACTCCTTAATGGAGTTGGAGCTGCTTCCCCCAGTTGTCTGAACGGCTCTTTAATGGCAGCGTGAGAGGAGCCACTTTCATCTCTTTCCGAACTTCTCATTGGGGAAGTTCTGTTTTACACGTGAATGATCTGTGTGATTCTTGCTAGTTGTTTAAATACAATTTAAGTGAATATTTAAGACTAAAATGAGGTCTGAAGACTGGCAGTAGAACAATTACGGTGGTTGGGGATACTCTTGTTTTTCAGACTGGCATTGACAGAGCTCAGGTAGGGCAGGTATAGTGGCTGGTAGGGCATGGGAGTGACTTTGCAACGTGTTTCATGCAGTGGGTTTGTTAATCATGTTAATAGTTGTTTATTTTTTCAGGGTTTTTTTGTTTGTTTTTATTTTTTTTCAAGTGATTCTGAGACATGACTTTAGGAGGTATTCGCTGCTTACACTATCCACTGTGCCAGGGGTGCGTGTATCTACATGGAATTTAATTTGTCAAAACATTTGCAAGCGTTCAGTAAACAACTGGCAAGTTCATACTGTTCCAAAAGTGTGTTTGGGTGACTGGGTTTGTTCTTCAAAACCAGAAGAGAAAAGTCCAGAGAACATGCAGGGTGAAAAGGTTATAAAGGTTTGGCCTCCACTGCAAAACGGAAACAAATTTTTGCTGTTCCAGTCTGTGTGTCTGATACAAGACAGAGAGCTCCAGATTTTCTCACCAGTTCTTATTAAGTCTCCCTCATGTCCGAAACACGAGTTGCTGGTTTCAGAAAAATGCCCAGGTTGTGCCACATCCTCTGTCGGATTGCAAACACTGTTTACTGCAATGATTTTCTGCAATATTCTGGTAAATCCTTTTTTTTCTGTCCGATAGCAAAAGCTGTTTCAAAACACAGAGTAGAGAAGTTTGGGTCTTTTCCTGGAAAACTGAGATTCAGGCTGGGGGGGTGTTATTTTAAAATTCTGGATGCATCGCTTGCAAACACTCGCATTGTTCCTCCAGTATAGAAACACCTCTTTTTGTAGAGTTTGATCCAAAATGCTATGCAGGCCAGGTTTCAAAACTTCTCTGGCCTTGGTCCAAAGAGCTGTTAAATTTTTGGTGTATTATTTCTGACAAACCTGGGCTTTTTTCATAAGAGGGCAACATTTCATCTTAAAATGTGGTGTAAATTATGGTAACTCAGGTTAGCAACCTGGTCTAGCGGGAGGTGTTCCCTGCCCAGGGCAGGGGGTCGGAAGGAGATGATCTTGAAGGTCCCTTCCAACCCAAACCATTCTATAAAGTGATTAACACCAAGGGTTGGTAGTTTCTTTAAGCAGTGATGTAATTAGTTGTGTAGACTTGGTATCCCTAGGCTTTACTGGGGAGTCTTTTAGCTATTTGGAAGACCTTTGCATCACACTTCAGAGTACTCTACTCCGCTAAAAAAAATGCTTGATTTTGCGTATTCAGTGCTTGAGCTTATTCACTGGAAAAATAATAAAAGCACCATTTATATAAGTAATTTCTTCCTACTGGTATCACTCATTTACCAGCTTTTAAAAATACCGAATATTTCTTTTTGCTCGATACATCTTGTATATTCCTATAGATATTGAAATGCTAATTAAATACAGATTTTAGAGTTTATTTGGCTTAGTACATTCTTTCAAATCAACTTTCTTGTCTTCTCCCAAGTGCCCATATGACTCTTTTTTTTGTTTGTTTTGGTTTTTTTTGTTTTTTAACCCTTCCTTTAGGTAAAAGTTTACAGGTCAGAACAGTACCACAAAGCATTCCAGGTGCTGTGCCTAAGAGGAAGAAATCGACACACGTGAACCCTGCAAACATAATAGAGGAGACTCACACAGAAATTCCTGTTTCTCAGCGACCATGCAGGGATAGGGTGATTCACTTACTGGCACTGAAAAGTTACAAGAGACCAGAGTTATTTGCTCGCTTGCAGAAAGATGGTATCAGTCAAAAGGACAAGAATTCCTTTGGTCCTGTCCTTCAGCAGGTGAGATCATGGGGTTTGTGCCAATATTTTTTTTCCTCCTGCTGATCTTTGAATCATAATTTTGAGGTGTGTTACTCCTGTATTTAAGTGAGAAATGTATGTAATGCTCCTTCTTTAAGTTTTTCAATCAGCTTTATACAGATGCCCCAAACTGCAAGTCAATAAGAGGAAAGAAAACAAAAAATTTTGGGGGACTGTTTTTGGTTTTCTACAATGGCAGGGAGTAATTAACTATTTCTAGCTTTGTTGCTCCTAATGTCTTACTTTTTCCTCTCTCTTTTACTTGGACGACTTAACTGCTTAATTGAGAGAAACTAACCATGCGTTCTCTTGATTGCATGAAATCGTTTGTCATAATCCTTAATATTTCTTGTGAGGAGTTTATGAGGAAAGAAGCTTGGTAGTTGCATAGATTAGCATTTCATGTGAACATAGTTGGTGGCCTGTAAATGGTACTTGGCTTCTCCTGGGATCGGTTAGAATTGCAATCCAGGGAAGGGTGTTATAGCCAAATCATAAATGAAAAAGGTGGTGGTCCGATTTTGAGCGTAATGTTTCCTTGCTGTCATGTGGATTGTGTCTTTATCTTACTTGAAACGGTTTTTTTATTCAGTAGTTTTTCCAGTGCTTCTTTGAGTGAGTTCCATGATGGATATGACACTTCTTAATCATATCCATCAAAATTGTTGGTAAGCCTATAATGTTAGGTGAAGCTTTTAAGCTGTGTGTTCAAGGGCATCACATTAATGTTCTATTAAAACAGTTCAAAAAAGGCTTCTTAACGTAGCATAAGATGCAGTGTTACATACTCCCCTTACCCTGTAGATTGTGGCTGAATTATGCATGCATTAATATGTAAAGTAGGAATATTTCCTATTTATCTAGGAAAAGAGTGTTTTGGAACCTACTAACATGAGTAAAATTCAACATTTCTACAGCTTTTGTTGATCCTACACCGAATTTTAAAAACTCGTTCCTTGAATATATTAAGTGTTGTTGCTTTGTTTGCCCAGTGCATTGGTAGTTTTTTTTCACCCTGAAGACATACACAGTTTAGCAAGAGCCATGTTCTTACATACAAATTGAAGTAGTCTACTTCAAGTTCATTACAAAATTCCAAAAGCTCAGCTCCCTAGCAGATAAAAGGTGCAAAAATTTTCTCCTGTCTCGCATTACGCTTATCAATGTTTAAGGAGACTTTCTTGGAGACTGTTTCCTGCATGTGGTGTGAACTCCCTCAGGGTACTGGTCTGCATTCAGACATGGTCATTTCAGCAGCACTACACCTTGAAAAGCCTTGCTCACATTTTTCTTAGCTTCATAGGGACGTTTTTTTGTACAAATCTAAAAGCAGCAGCCTGAACTTGCTAAGGTCTAATGTGCACACCTTTGCTTTTCTTGGAATACAGCTTTTAGTTCTGTTTTTAATAAGTGAATTATCGTTTCTGGGTTATCTTTGTTACTTTTAATTTTTTTCAAGCTTTGGACAGACAGACATGCACACAGACATGAATTAGCAGTATTTAGCTGTCATGTTTTGGAGGAAAAAACAGGCAATACTGCAAAAAGTGGTGGTGACTTGTTGATGAGTTATTTGACATTTTGTGTCAGGCAAATGGAGGTTTTCCTTGGAGCTATGAACTGGTGTCAGGTGATGAAGTCTAAACCAGCACTTTATCTGTCAGTGGTCTCAAGCTTATACTAGTTCATTTTAACTTTTAGAATATACTTTGTGTTTTTCTTAAGGAAGATATAAACCCGTTTTACTTTCAAAGGTATACCGCAAGGCATGCACCTGACCTTCTCATGGCAACGGTTTGCTGTAATGAACCCTCTGTCTGCAAAATGAAGAGTGCATCTGGGCCTGTGCACCTCTCTTTAACCATTTTAGCACTAAGTCTTGTTTTCAAAATATAACTTACTAGATATGAGTACAGTTAATTTTTTCCCAATCGGTGGAACTTTGATATGGCTTAAAACTAATGGGATAGATGAATAATTCATCTTTGTACTAAAAGAGTTTTGTGCCCATAAGGTTATCGCGTATGACTGTTCAGTAGAAAGCTATAGATAGCTGTAGCAATTCTGTTTGTCAAGACAAACGACGACATACTGCCGTCGTTAATCTGATGATGGAAAAACATGCATTGTTCCAGGCACGGTCTGTGCTTTGCCGTCACAGTATAGCAGTCTAAAGCAAAAGAACAGCAAATGTCCTCCTCAAGTTGAACAAATCTGAGTTTGTCTGTGGGGATAGTGTTCTTCACCTCTTAAAAAAGAAAAATAATTTAAAAAACTAGGCCTCTCAATGTATCTTATGCAGTGAAGATTTAAACTTTTGGCATAATTTGCCGTGATTCCCAATGCTGTATTAAAGGCAAGAAACCAGATACATGGTGTAGAGAGAGGTTTCCACAGAGTACATTTCACACTTGCTTGCAGCAGTTTGTCTTATGCTAATTTCTACATCCCAGATTGACCACATTTTTTAAAATCGGTGCTTGTTACATGAGAGCTGCTTCCATCTTCACATCTAAAAAACCTGAAAAATTGGTGCGTGATTTTGTTTGCGGCTTTGATTTAGCTTTGCAGTACCAATCTTATTTCTGTAGTTTGCATTCAGGTATAATGAACATTTATTTTCTTAAATGTCTGCCTGTAGGTAGCCAGATGGAATCCAAAGGATAATTCTTACACTCTGAAGAGTTATATATTTAAAGAAATTCAGAAAGATTGGCCTGGATACAGTGAAGCAGATAAACAGTCATTGGAGTCAATACTTGCTGGGTAAGTTCAGTCTCTAGGGGAAGGAAAATAGCCATTTAAAAAACTCTTTCTGGGAAGTTAATGTCTGTCTTCCCTATAAATGAAAGAACTACATAGACATTTTTGCCTTGTAACCTGGAATGTTGGGTCATCCTTACAGAAAATTTAAGATGTCTCACAATGCCACCAGCAGCAGCTGTGTGCAAGCTGGAACTTCTTCATCAGCTTCTCAGGTATGTTGTATATATGTTGTTTTTTTTTTAATGCTATTTACAGTGTATTAAGATTTACTGCATGTTATATTGGTGCAAAAGCTGTGATGTGAAGCACTGATAGGGCCTTTAACACATGAAAAACTGAAGCATTTATTTATATTTGGGTGGTTGTATTTTTTTTAAAGATGGTTGCACTTCCAAGACTGCAAAAAACTTACTATCATGTAGCTTAAGGGCTGCTAGATTCAGTGTTCTGTATTTCAGAATGTTCATTAAAATATTCAGAAAAATAAACAGTTCTTACCTACTCAGTGTTTTGTAAATACACCTAGATCTCTGACAGAGATCACCCTTGTTGTATTTCTACAACATGGTGGCCGAAGTCGTAGCTCTCCATCCACAGCACACTGACCTTGCAGAGCCTAGACTCACCTGCAGGGTTCAAATTTGCCTGCTGAACTTCTTGGTTAGCCATTACTGTTACACAACCCTGTACTTTCTGGTTAAATAATTAAAACTGTTTTGTATTGCCATGTAACTTGTTTATCTTGGTGCATAGGAAGGTCTCCTAAAGACATCTGTGTATTTCTGTTACAGGGTTGCATGTGTTCTTTGCGATGCTGTAGTTGCAATACATAAAACATGCACAAACATCCTTGTGCTACCGTTTAAGTGTAAAGCTTAGGAAAGTCTAAAATAAGGACAAATTGCAGTGGTGATCCACTTGGAGGAATACTTTTTTTTTCCCCCTGTAGGCATCATTTAAGCACCCATTTTGATTCAGGGTAGCCCAGGTGTGAAAAGGCAGATCCAAGTCAGCAGGTAGTACGTCTGCCTTCCCCATCCTGTGCAGATTTAAAATGCGTATGTCCTGTGTTCGTATCAATACAAGAGGACCATGCAAACCCTTTTAGAAGCAGCTGGGAAAACTCTGCACAAAAGGCATTACTATAAGGAAAAGTTTGATTCTTTCTGTGACTAAAACTGCTTTTCAATAAATGCCATTTAAATCTGAAGAACACGAGGGCTTGTGCATGTGCAGCCATAAGCTGGGAACTACGGAAAGGCGTTCACTGCTGAGACATTTACACTTAAATAGGGGAGGGAGGGCACACATCTGTTTCTCCCTGACTTTCTTCCAGTCCGAGGGTGAAATGGTGCAGATCCCAGGGACCTGCCTCTGTACAGACAGAATATGGGTTTATTTCAGCAGGGTGGCACAGAGCCGCGCCTGGCTCTGCTGATCCAAGCTGCTGCTTGTACATCAACACGAGCAGTGTACGTTTGCTAGAGAAGGGGATGCGAACCAGCGTTTCAGCTGGAACAAAAACTGTAGCAAAACTGGGGGTTTTACCCTTACCAGCTTTGCACTTCTCGCACGCTGATAAGCACACTGCTGCAGGCTTCTCGGTGCTGCGTTAGTAAATCACATGGCTGAGTGACAGCAAAAGCTGACTCTTAACCAATCTGGTATGTCTGAACTGAAATCAGTACCTAAACAATACCAGCTTGACCTGCTCATAAAGCTGCTGCTCCCAAAGCTGCAGATTTGAAGAGCAAACTTGCTAAGTCATAAGACTAGAAACTAAGAATGAAATAAACCATGTACTCAGCTGCAGTACTTCCTTGTTTGGCAGCTATTTTTAGATAAGAAAGACGTGTTTTGAACAATTACCCGTTCAGAAATGTTCCTTTTTCAGAATGGGAGCAAAACTTAATTCTGCTAATTTTCAAATTTATTTTTTTTATTATTATTACAGAAACGTCCTTTGAATCCCACTTTTACTGGCCCTCTGATGTGCAAAAAGCAGAAGATAACTGACTGGACCAGTCAAGCCCAGCCATCGGTCAGTGGATGGTTGTCAGCCACCAGGGAGAAAGCTGCTGTGGCCCTTCCACCACCCCCCGCTGCCCCAGCCGTTGCTACTCCTCCTCCTTGGGTGCTGCCTGTCACGCTCCTTCCCGTTTCCAACCCTCCTCAAACTGACACCTCCAGCACCTCTAGGGGATGGGGGACACAAGACCGGCTAGTGGACATCTACAGTCAAAGTAGCAGTAGCATTGGCAAGGACCAGCAACAAAAATATGCCTTTCTGACTGCTCTGGGAATCCTAGTGCCCGACGCAGTGCAGGGGGAGACTTCCAAGACCACAGGCAAGAAGCATGAGGTGTTGCACGAAATGCCCAAGCAGCATGAGGAGAAGGATGCAAGCACAACGCAGGGCACTACGAATGTGAGCAAACAGGCGAAAGACCTTAGAGAGGAAGAAACTGACCAGCTGGAAAAATGCTTCTGTTCTGATTCAGGTGAAGGTATTAATATGCTGCTTTTCCTCACTACAATGTGGGTAACCCTGGTGAAAAGGGACCAGTGAAACCAGAAACGCAAATGGTCTATTTTTTTCACTTGCTGTATATTAACTGCCTTGCCATTATCCCTGCTTTATGGTCATGAAGGGTCATATTTTTTTTCTGCCTTGCATTACTTCATAACTGTTAGCTTAAAAAAAAACCCACAAAAAACCCCAAAACAACAACACAAAAACAAATGAAAAAACCCAAAAAACGGAAGCTAGACTTGTTCTGCTGCAACCTTAGCTAAAATTAGGTAACTTTTAAGAATTCTCACTCTGTAGTACAAAAATCTTTATAACAAAGAAATCTTAAATGGATTGCTGTTGGGCAGAAACTGGTTACAGGGAGGAGCTAGGTACTAGAAAAACACAAGGAATGGATTTTTTTTTTTTTGCTTCTTTTCCAGTAAACCGACAGTTTACTCAAAGTTAACTTCACTTTTTCCAACAGCAGGTTTTATAGTCTGCACGCTGAAAATACAAACCTGTCACGTGCACTGATTGCATACGAGTTTACTGAAATGCATAGATCAGACATAAATGTATTTCATGGTGTATCACAAGATTCATCAAACTTCCCTTTTTGTGGAAAGTCAGAAACGACATGCCAAGTTATGTAGGTTTTATAGAGTTTTGAAGGTACACGTTTAAAATAGCATTGAAAAGCACAAAGAACACACACACGCTTGAATTTTTGGAAATTAAATGCTCGCAGCAAAACTGTTCACATAAGTTGTATTGTACATACGGTGATTATTAAGATTTGCTGTTTGCCTTTTTCTCAAATTTCGTTCCCACTTTTACACTTCCTTTTCATACTCCTGCTATACCATGTAATAATTTTAATATGAAAAGCAAAATAATCGAGTAGAACATCTCATGATAGCTATTTCCTCTTCTCATGATTTGAAGGTCAGATAGCTTAGCAACTGGCAAGTATGATTGAGGTTTAGTAGAATCATAGAATTGCTGAGGTTGGAAGGGACCTTTCAGATCATCCAGTCCAACCATTAACCCACCCTGACAAAAGCCACTTCTAAACCATGTCCCTAAGTACCCCATCTACCCTTTTTTTAAACACCTCCAGGGGTGGTGAATCCACCACCTCCCTGGGCAGCCTATTCCAATGGTTAATAACCCTTTCAGTGAAAACGTGTTTCCTAATATCCAACCTAAACCTCCCCCGACATAACTTGAACCCGTTTCCTCTCGTCCTGTCACCTGTCACCAAGGAGAAGAGGTCAGCCCCCATCTCTCTACACCCTCCTTTCAGGGAGTTGTAGAGGGTGAGAAGGTCTCCCCTCGGCCTCCTCTTCTCCAGGCTGAACATCCCCAGCTCCCTCAGTCATTCCTCAGAAGGTTTGTCCTCCAGACCCCTCACCAGCTTTGTAGCCCTCCTCTGGACACGCTCCAACACCTCAATGTC
>VXBH01003657.1:0-67737 GCA_013400035.1 Rynchops niger
GGGGACGGGGACGCTGGATTGTCAAGCTGGGATGCAGTTAGAGGAGGGGAAAAAAAATATCTCTCCATACCTGTACATCCTGAGCGGTTTTTGAGTGGGAAGGACGGCGTTCAGAGGGAAAATTCCCAGCTCCTTCTGTCGGCACCCGCAGTAAAAATTGTTGGCTTACAGGTTTCCTACTGCTGGGACATTTCTAAGAGGGGCTTTTGCTTGAGGGGAAAAAAAAAATATTAAAAAAACCCAAAATTTAATGATCTCAGGCGTTCTCCCAGGGGTGAGGAGCCCGGCTCTTAGGAATGGTGTTTGACCTTTAAGCATTTATTGGCTACTGAGGTTAAAATAAGCTTGAGATAGACGTAAAAATAGCTTGCAGAAAGGTTAAATCAAAGGTTAAATTTGTTTTTCCTAGGAAAATTGAGGCTGATGTCCAGAAATGAAGGCTTGGAGCAAAGGGTGGGAGGGTACACGTGAGGTCTGTGGGCAGGGAGATGCAGTTCATTTAAAGTACTGGTGGCTGCTGAGAGCGTTTGACACCAAGTTCTGAAAGTTGGTGGATGGGTGGTCCTCAAACTAAGGTATTTTAAATAAGGTCTGGTCTTTCCCTTTCTCTGGGTATTTGGTACAAAGTTTGGAGCGCCCAGAGCTCCTGTTGATTTTCCTCTTGAGTTGGGGATGCTCAGGGACCTGCAGGATGGGGCAGCTGGCTGCGGGCAAGGAGCCTGTGTCCCTGTTGTCCCTGAGTCCCTGCCCTTGCCCTGTGTCCCTGCCTGCTCCCTCCTGCCCAAAGGCTGGGGTGGCCCTGAGTGCTCGCAGTAACCTTTCTGGTTACCTGTGCTTTGTCTGGGCTTGCTGAATAAGAAGAAGAAAAAAAAAAAAAAAAAAAAAGGATAATTAGAGGGTAACAAGTCAGAAGAGGCAAGCAAAGTTATAAATGTGAGTAGCAAAGAGAAAAAATCCCCTTGTAGATGTGGAAAAAGGCAAAGCACAGGAAGTAAACGAGGGCTTGTTTTGTTTTAAATTCAAATGAGATTAAATTTTGCCCCAGGGAGCCAAGACAGCAAGCGGAGTTGCTGTGGAAGAGAGGAGGAATGGCTCTCCCTTCACCTGGGCAGTTGGGTTGTTGCTGGAGAGGTTGGAGCTGACTGCAGCCCGTGGAGGAGGCGGAGGGACAGGCGAGCCCCGGCTGGTGGGGACAGGCTCCCGCTGCCCAGAAAATGGGGTTTTCCTGGGGACCAGGATCATGCCTTTCTGGAGTTACACCTCGCAGGGTCACCAGGGAGGTTAAGGGGAGAGCAGGGTGGGTTCCCCAGGGATGTTAAGGGCTGTGCACCAGGATTTGCTGGTGGTGTGGTGGTACAGCTGATGCGCATCCTTCCATCAAAAAGTTTGTTCTTCTCCTGTTGTGAAATTGGGGCTGTGCCTGCGTCGGGGGATGCTGCCGCTCTCTAGGAGCCTCCTAGAGCAGCGCTTGGTTCCAGAACTGTTAATGAGAAAAGCCAATCGGATGAGGACAACCCTCCTACAGTGTAAAGGCTGGGACCTTCAAGCCCTCCACCCTCCTTGTTACACTTTCTAACAACCTGCTGGTAATTCCTAGACAGAGTGAAGAAATAGTTAAACACAGAGGGGAGGGATGGATGAGCTGCCCCTGGACTCCGCATCACCCGCCCGGGTGATGGGACGGGGTCCCTAGGAGCCATGGGGTCGCTGGCACCCATGGGGTGGTGACCCTGGGAGCGATAGGACGGGGTCCCTGGGAGCAGGGCGTCCCTGGGAGCGGGGGTCCGGGCTGGCCGGAGCCGTGTGCGTGCCGCTGGGGGCACTATGTTCTGTTTGTGTTCCTATTTCTGCGCTGGAAGAACAAACAGGGAAGTGGTTTTCTGCAGTCTCATTGCAGCTCGCAAACAGAGCACATAATTCAGCCGGTGTTGCTCAACTGTCACCGCGTCAGAGGTGACGGCGCAGGGGGACTGAGTGCACCGCATCCCTAACCGTGCGGATGAGCGCTGGGAAGAGGTGATGAGAAAAGGCTTTTTTTTTTTTTCTTTTTTTCTTTTTTTCTCTTTTTCTTTTTTTCTCCTCTTTTTACTGCAACTTCTGCAGGTTTCTGTGCCTGTCCCCGGGGTGCACAGGCATGTGTGGGTTTAGTTTGCATGCCACAACCCAGAATGGTTCGTTCTTGCAGACACGGTGCTGGGATGCCACCAGGAGCTCCGAATCCCACGTGGACTTGATGGAGCTGGGAAACGTCAGCGGATTCCCCAGCCAGCGTGGAAGGATGCTGGAGGGGTTCGCGCAGGGCGAGGAGTTGGGCAGAAGCAGTTGGTTGTTGGTGGAAAGGCTGGATGAGGCATTTCGGTTTAGCATCCAGGGAGGGGTCCCCAGGTGGGACAGGAGCTCGGGACCTGGGCACAGGCAACTTTTTGGGCACTGAAGGGTGCTGCTGCCTTCCCTTCTCCCAGGTTACGTGGGCTGGGCAAAATCGCATCTCCAAAAGCTCTTCAGCCCTCCCCTGCTGCGAGGCTGGAGCAGGCGGCCTCAGGCCATCATCTCAATTTTGCCGCCAATCCTGTGGCTAATTTGTCCAAGGCTCTAGTGATTTACATTTGTTTAGGCTGATGGAGGGCCATCATCTTCCTTGGTTTAGCATTTATCTGCCTTTCTCAGCTCGAACAAAGGCAGTGCTGAACATGTGGTAGTTTGCGAGCAATTCCGTTTTTTTGGGTTTCGAGGCATTAGCGCAGGGCTGTGCCTGTGGATTTGAGTTGCAGACACTTCAGGGGGATGTTCATTTGTTTATAAAAGAAACCCACATCTGTTTCTGTTTGAATTTTTTTAAGCAAGCATACATAGAAATCTTTCTCTTGGTTCCTGGCTCCATAAAAGCTAGAATTTGGGCCAAGTTTGACCTAACGGTGACCTTTTTCAAAGTATTACAAATTTTTTTGGTATTTGTTTATGACTGTAATAATGATGCCATGCGGGGAATGGGTCAGTTAAAGGTGAAATTAGCCTCTAATGTAAACAAAGGATTAATTTTGGAGCAGAGACTCCGTATTTTGTGGAGACTTGGAATTGCTCAGTAGTACAGCAACTGAATGGCTCCTGAGCGCTTGCTCCGTGGGAGGGATGTGGGTCCCCCTGCGCTGGGTGGCGGAGAGGTGTCGGGAGCCCATGGGTCTCCCAGCCACCATCAGACTTTATAACCCAGCTGGGGAAATGGCCCAATTACCCTTCTTCTACAGTAAATTCCTCCTTTAAGTGCCATGGTTTACTACTGTTTGGCTGCTCCAGAAGATGAGTCCCTCCGAAACCAGCATCTTCTTAGCACGGCCTGGAAGTTAACCCTTTTATGAAAAGATCTGGTTGAACTCTGTGGTTTTGGCCCCAAATTTTGCTCCCTTCAGCACCTTGTGGGCTGTTGTGTGCCATCCCCAGCCCGGGTGGTGGCTCTGTGCTCAGAGATATCTGTACTTCGGTCAAGCAGGAATTTCATTCAGAGCAATTTAATGCGGTTTGGGTGAGAGGATGCTGTCTCGGAGCCTGCCAAACAGTGGCAAAATGCTTTACTGAAGGATTATTTTACCTGTAATGTGAACCACTTCTGATGTGAATATAAATCTGTACTCTTACATAGTGAGTGCGTAAAGGTGCGTTGTGTGGGGAGGTGTAGGACAGGAGCAGGATGCAGGGACCGAGTTCCGTTAAAGGGATGATCAGTGCATCTTCTCCATACGTATGCGAGCCAAAACCAGTCCCAGCATCCTGACATCTGTGCTGTGCATTAACGATACACATTTTCCCCTCTCTCAGAGGGAGGGGGATGTCAGCGACTGTCTTGCTTTAAAGGCAAAGATGGGAAACGCTGGAAATCCCACTGGGTATTCCCCCCTGAAGCATTCCTTTGCTTCAGCTCAGGTGTTTCTGTTCCCTGTTGGCTTTGGCTTATTTAATCGCCGTGACTAGAGACTCCGGAATCAATAAAAGCAAAGCTCCAGCTTTGCGCTCCAAAAGCCCCTTTGCCACTTCAAAGCAGTAGGAACCAGTTTTAAACGTCCAGGTAGAATTTCCACTAAAAGTAAGTAAACTGCGGTTAGAGCTGCCTTCAGTCTCATTTCCCCCAAGCAAAATCTAATGGCTATCGGGAGCAAGGCTGTTTTAATAACATCTGTTTCCCCTTGAACCACTGAGGGAAAGTATTGATATTGCCATATTCTCAAGGAACGTTTTGTATCATGTTTTGAGAGGGCAGTGCCTTACCTGATACCCTGATAGTTAAATGTTTACGATGCTTTTTAGTATTATCTCTTACAATGGTGGGATAAAATAGAGCATGTATATTGTAAAATACAGGCATTGCAAAGGTTTTATATGCTTCTGTGGAACTTTTCCTGTTGTTTGGGGGCAAATCGGCGTGCTCGAGCCTGCTCTCCAGTCTCGGTGCTGCTAGTACCTGCTGCCACCCAACCACACAAATCCAGGGGTTTAATATCATTCCCGCTTACCATTTGCGGAAGCAGTAGTGTCTGTGCCACGTTAACACCTTCGGATTCTTACAAAATATCTCAGAAAGTACTAGGAAGATTTCCATGAGGTTAACATTGTTTCTTGTGGGCCTGTTTTAGCTCACAGCCTGTCGGGTGATTGTCCGGTCCATGGGTAGCGCTTTCCATCCAGAGCTCCCAAAGCCCTGTATTGGGGACCACTTTGATCAGCCACCAGCCTAAACTGGGGTCTTCAGATGTTAAAAAAACTTTTCCCCTTTCCTTTTTTTCCTTTCCCCTTTCCTTTTTCCTTTCTTTTCCCCTTTCCTTTTTAAAGCATCTATGCAACAGGTACTTGACTCTGAGCTCCTGAGTGCTCAGTTCCTGAGGGGTGAGTTCAGAAGAACCTGCTGATTTCAAGCCTTTCTGTGCCTTGTTCAAAGTCACAAAGGGAATCAGCAGCCAAGCTTGAAATGGGCTTCTCCTGTCCTCCTAATCGCTGCGGTGGTACCTGCTGCCGTGGGTTTGGCTCCGAGAGGATGGAGAAGTCCCCGCAGCTGTGCGGAAGCTGCTTGCTCCCCCCTGGGATCTGCGGTGCCGGGGGGGCTGCGCGGCTGTGCCGGAGCAGGCAGAGCAGCTCAGGGTGATGGGAAGCACGCTGCAGGCTTGGCTAGCACGCTGGTTGTGCGATGGTTACACCAGAACTCTTAAAAGAAGTAGATACCGCCTGAGTGGGAAGATGAGTCAGAGGGTAAAACCCTGGTCTCATCGTATACGGGGGTCCTCTTCAGTGCCGGGATGCTCGGACTTCCCCCTGCAGACATACTGAGAGGGCACATAGTTTCCCTTCTAGCTCTGCATTTCTCAGATTTGCAGCCCAGACGGGTTCTTGTCTTTTGTCCCGTCCAACAGCCCCCTGGTCCGCGGTGGGGCATCCTCTGGTCCGTGGTGGGGCGTCCTGCGGTGCGGATGCTCTCGCAGAGGGCAGGAGGGCCATTTGGTTGTGAATCCTGCGTAGGCAAATTGCCATGCAAAGCTGAGCGATCAAAGTGTACTCGTTCTGTCTCCTGGGAGCGGGGAAAGCTGGTAGAGAAACACTGACACCCTCAAAACTTTACCAAAAGCCCTATGAGGACTGTTCTCTTCCTTTTTTTTTAAACCCCTGGGTGTCTCTCTGTCGTGAGGGTAAGTACTGGCTGGTGCAGGGATAAGGCGATGCGCAGAGATAACAGCGATTTGGTGCTGAGATGAGTTTCCTGGGCACTAAGTGTAATGTTCAATTTCTTTTGTTACAGATGGAAGAAAAACGACGCAAGTACTCGATCAGCAGTGATAACTCAGACACCACTGACAGTAAGACCTTTAATTCAAGGCTTTGAACGAGATAACTAAGCGATTCACCTCCAGCAGGGAAAACGCTTGAATAATTACTTTGCAAAGAGTGGAGGAAGCTGCATTTACTGGGAAGTCTCTGCGCAATGAATTGGGCTCCGGGCTGGGTTTGTCAGAAATGCAGCAACAAGCTGATATCAATTTAAACGCCCGGCTGTGGCGGCTCTTAACTGATGAGAGTCTCTCCCTCGTGTGAGGAGTCTGGGCCAGGGAGAGCTGCTGATTGCAAATCTGCTAATGAAGCAAACACCCCTTTGTAGATGGGCTGTCCTTCCCTGTGAGCTGCAGCCCGAGACCAGTTTGCTCTTGACTGAGTCGTACTGGCAGAAAGGGAAGGTTTTCCTGGAGTCGGGGTAAAACCAGAGCCGCCGTGTTCCCTTCTCGCGAGCTGAAGAGTGATGTGGGAACAGGGATGAGGCTCAAGCCAGCAAAGCCTGCAAGCCCACGCTTGCTTTTCAACATCTACCTCGCTTCATCCTCATTCAGGGAAGCACAGAAGCATGTGCTCAACAATAAACATGTGCAAATGTGCTGAATTTTGGCTATAAATAGAGCGCTCTCCTACTTCTTCCAGGGTTTCACCCACTGCAGACATACCGCAGTGCCTCAGTGCTCGCTCCCCTCCAGGCACTAGTCTAATCCCTTGTCTGGGCTCCGAAGTTTCCTATGAATTTCAGTAATTTAGCTCTTGGTTTCTTACGGATGTCCCGGTAATTTCATCCAGGCCGTGCTGGGAATTTGCTCTCCACACTTTATGGGATCTGGCTGCTGGATATCTGAGAACGAAAGGGACTTTGCTAAAGACACTTAAAACTTCTGGGCTGTTTTTTTTTTTCCCTAACAGGATGATGGGGAGATTACAGGGGGTTATGGAAAGGCTGATCTTGCTGGGTTTGGCTGCCGTTCCCACAGCTTTAGCCAAAAAAATTGTCAATGTGAGCGGGGTTTGCGCCGCTACTGCCGACGGGAACCTGCTGTTTGGCTGCCGGAGGGGACCCCCGTCCTGCCAGAGCCCCAGTGCGGGGGTCTGGGGGTCTGAGCCCAGCCTGCAGAAAGCCTTTCAAGCTCTGTCAGCACCGCTGGCTTCTCGTAAATTAAAACATCTCTATCTCAGAAAGGGGTTTGTTTTGGAAGCCCATGCTCCAAACTTCCCGTCTCCTAATCCCCAGATGCTCAAGGGTTTACGGAGCCCGGCCGCGCTCGCTGGCTTCTCTGCCTTTTTTGGGGGGGGTGGAGAGGAAGGCATCTTTAACCACGGCATTAAACAAGGTGGCCTTATCTCTGTTGGGCTTGGATATTTATGCTGCAGGTGATATCTAAGCTGTTGACAAATGTTCTCCTGCAGGATAATTGTAAACAAAGCGATGACCTTCTTTTTCGTGCCTCCGCCGGGAAGGGGTGGTAGTGGCGCATTATCTAAGTCTGCGGAGTTGTAGCGGCAGGTTGGAGGTGGAGAAGAGGGGATGAGGTGGAAATTAGTGACTCGATTTCGCGGTGTGAGCCGCGGAGCTGCTGCTGCGGTGATTGGAGCAGGGCGGAGAGGGAAGCGGGGTGTCCTGGCGGCTGCAGCACAGCAACTGCTGAGGGCTTTGCGTACTGGAATGATTAAAAAAAAAAAAAAAAAAAAAAAGGGGCATTTAATGACATCAGGGCCGACACCGCAGTCAGAAAAACAGTTGTCCTTCAGGAACTGGTGCCATCTAATCAAGTCGTCATTTTACGAAATACAAGAAAGTGGTTTTATCAAGTAAACATGGCAAGGTGAAGCAGTGCCCCTTCCCCTGCGAGCAAGAATTGGCATGTGAGGTTTGTCTGGGCTCCTGGGGGACTCGGCTGCCCAGGGACATTTCCCACCGTGCTGGGGACAGCCCTGGTCCCTCACGCTGAAGTCCTGGCATGCACTGGTCTGTTGTGCTTGGCATGGGCTTATGTTGTTTTTTCCTATTCAGCCATCCAAGGATAAAACCAGCGTTAAATAGGCCTTTTGATAGTTAATTTGTTGCACCCTCATCAAAACATTTGCGTATAGTGGAACGTGAAGTGATCCTGCTATACAGAAGACCCAACCATTATCATTATTATAAAAAGATTCCGGTAATTAGTTCTTATTACCAAATACATTCAGCTTTTATTTTCTTCTTCTTTTTTACTTTTTTTTTTTTTTTTTTTACTAGTGGTAGCAGTAGTGATAATAGCACCTATGGGTTGGAAATAAAGGTGACTAGCAGTAACGATCCCAGCCCATTTCAGGCTTGGGCTGCCCTTGCCTTGTGGAGGTGGCAGCGGTGGTGATGGTAGTGCTGCAGTCAGGATGATGAGAGTCCATTCATAACGCTCCCAGAGTAAAGTAATCCCAAATCCCAAAGCAAATACTCTTTTACTACTGAAAACTATAAAGTGCTTTCGCTTGGTGTGTCCTGTTGTGTGGTTCCCACTGGATGCTGAACCACACACAGGCATGGAAGTTATTTGTCCTGGCACAGGCAGATAAGTTTTGCCCAATTTGGTCAATATTTTTGACCATGGGGTCTGAGGCCCTCGAGCAGTTCATATGCTTGTCTTTAAGCATCCTTGTTAGAAAATTTTCAGTTGTATCTCCTTAATTCCTGATTGCAATAAATTCCTGATTGCCGGAGTGCTAGTCCTGGCTCCTTCCCTCTTAGAAGCCATTCTTACTCACGACTTTGGGTTTGCAACTCTGATGTCTGCATTTGACAACAGTTTTTTTAGATTTCAGAGGTCTCTGTTTCATCATCCTTAGCAGCAGGAAAGTGATCTTAATCTAGTTCGGTGAAGTACCCTGAGATGTGCGTAAAAATGCCATCTCAAGGTATTGTCACCTCTTGGTGTTGACCCAAAGTGTTGGTTGAGGCTATAGTAGCGGCGGTGGGGCTGGTGACAAAGGTGTTGACAGAACTTTGTCTCTTTGCTTGGTAACCTCTCTCTGTTGCCTCGTTGCAGGTCATACCACGTCCGCCTCCAGATGCTCCAAAATTCCGAATACCAAATCCACCTGGTCACGGCAGAAGGAGAAGAAGCCCTCTGAGGTACGTGAGCTTTTAGGCTTTTGCCAAAGGAAGAGTTTTCCTTCGAGGACGTACTTGCCCAGATGTGGTGGCAACCAGCTTGCCCCCATTTGCCTGTGGGTGCCGGGATAGGGCATCCTCCAAGATGCCAGAGCCCACATTGCAGAGCCACAGCTCCTGGGGTGCCGGCCTTGCCCTCCTGCTCAGCCCTGCTGGGAGGGAGCTGGTGGAGGTACCTGGTGGGCATCTTGGATGAAGGGTGGGGAGGTACTTGTGCCCATTCCATTGGGGTCCTTGTGCCCACTCCCTTGGGGTCTTTGTGCCCACTCCATCACTGTTGATGCAAGGGGGAAGAGGTTGAGTTTGGTGGGACTGGGAGGTCCTACAGTATTGAGATAGCTACATGCTGAGGTTCCTCAATTTGGGTGCCCACCCAGTTGCCCCTTGATTAATGGCACTGATGCCAGGGGAGGGTGGCTCCGTGGCACGGAGTCTCCTCCCGGTGAACAAGTGGGAGGTGCAGAGAGCTGTGAAACGAGAGACAGCACAGCTGAGTTGGAGATCAGGTTGTGTTGGTTTCATCCAGTCACAGGGCTCAAGGGCATTAAGGCGAGGCCGTTGGTGTCCAACCTTGTTGAGGGTTTTCCCTCACTCCTTGCTGGTGTGGGAAACACTGCCCACCCGGGGGCAATGGCTGGCTGGTCCCTGCCCGCTCTGCGATGGGCTGGGGGCGGGAGGAGCGGCGTTTCCCCAGGACCGCGCTGGAAGGGATGATGCCGTGTCCTGTTTTCCCTTGTGCGCCTCGGATACATTTCCACTGGACGTGGAAACTATACGAGGCATGAGCTGCTGTTGTAGCAACTGCAGTGTTTAGCTGTGGTCATTTTCTTTTCAAGAGCAGCATGAGCAAAGCCAGAGGGACATTGTTCCCGCATTCCCTTTCCTCCAGACCAGGGTCCAGAGTCAAACAGAGCTAAGTTTAGAAGCAGGTGAAGCTGGCGTGGTTGATGCTCTCTCGCAGGCTGTAAACTCCTTCCCGAGCCCTCACCTTTACGCTTCTGCTGAGGCTGTGGCCTGGTAAGCACAAACCTCTCTAACATCCTCCTGTTGCATCAGATTTTGAGGTTTTCCTGTGGTCGCTGCTTGAATTACAGCTGCACTCGGTTCTTATGGCTGTGACAGGTTTACAGCGATACATCTAATGTGCGGGCAGTGGACAGAGGCTTACAAAGTCCGAGTTGCTTGTGCCTCGGGTAAGGAGAGGGGCTGAAACGCTGTTTTTTACCAGCTGAGGTGATTGGAAACACTCCAGAGAGCAAAGAACCAGGGGTACAGATGTCACTGGCTGCTGACAAGGCTGTCGGAAAGTTGTGCATTAGAGCTGGTAATGTCATTTTTTGGTTATAGCTTTGTCTCTCGGTATGGGCGAGGGGGTGTATTTTATGAGCTGAATCCCCCATTGAGAAAGTGAAGCATTTAGGGCATCGCTTCCTCCTGGGACACCGTTCCCCCGTCTCCGACATACCTTCCTGTTCCTGTGCCCGACGCGTCTGCAAAGCCGTCAGACTGGCTGTGTAGGAGCCTTCAGGAGTCCTGCGGAGATGCCCGGCGTCACACCTGGTTAGATGTGCCAGGATGTGACTCATGGGTCACTGGCAGTGCCACACGTGCCACCCTGCTGGCACCCCGTAAGACCCCCCTCCGAAAGAGCCTGCGTCAGGAGATCTCTTTCTGCATCACTGGTACAGACACACTTTTGCTTTTAATAGAAATTAGCTTTATCAGCCAACTAGGAGTTTACCTGGCTGCTAATGAAGTTTCTGGATATAAGTCCAATCCAAGACTCCAAGTGAAAATGCTCCTGTGCTTCATGTGAAGGATGTGCAGACCCAGACACCAGTGTTGCTGCTCGACAGCAGCTGGAGTGAAAGCTGGATTTTAGTCCATGGCACCGGGGAGACGTCAGATGTGGGACTGTGGAGGCCAGGCTCGTCCCTCTGCTTCATGCTCTGTTAGGCCCAGAGGATGGTTCTCAGGGAAATGTAGCTCTGGAACAAATAAAGTGGAGCAAAAGCTTAACAGTGCCCAGCTTAGCAACAGTTGGGACAGAAAGTCAACCCCGGTGGCATATCTGAACTGAAACTCCAGGGGAATTTGGGGAGGCTGTTTGTAATTACTCAAGTTGGAGTTCGGCCAGGATGCTCAAGCTGGCAAACTATCTTTTACAAAAGCCTGGTGGGAACTGGAGCAGATGGGACTGGTCCAGATCTCAGCTTTGCTCCCCTTGTCCTGCGTCTCCCCTGCGGCTGCTGGCAGCCGGGTCTGCTTGAATCCAGCTCCAGGTGAAACCCAGGGGTCAGGAGAGTGTGGTTTGTCCCTGGGGTTGGACACAGGATTGTCCCGCACAGCAGGTCCGAGGCCCCTAGCGGTGTACGGTGATGGTTTGGAGCTCCGGTGAGCACTGGTTTATGGATTTCTTCTACAACAGCATCTTGCATTCCTTATCATGAGTGACCCAGCTTCTGTTTTTACTGCGAGCACCCATGAACCCGTCTGGTCCATGCCCTGGATCTACTGCCCGTTGTCTGTGAAATGCTGCAGGGCTTGGCACGTCCCGGAGGATTTCTTGCAGGAGCCCTGGAAGATTTCAGGCATGGACTGGGATGGACATTGTGTTCTGCTGGAGCGAGTACTGAGAAGTGTAAAACATAAACCACACCACTGTCAAACCTATGTCACATGAAATACTGAAGTACTTTCCTCTTTGCAGTCCCTTTCCATCTCAATGAGGATGGAAACCACAGGAGGATGACATGGAGAATGTGATGAATCCCATCCCTGGAGGTGTTCAAGGCCAGGTTGGACGGGGCTTTGAGCAACCTGGTCTAGTGGGAGGAGGTGGCACTGGATAGTCTTTAACGTCCCTTCCAACCTGAACCGTTCTAGGATTCTATGAATGTATTATCAGATGTTGAACTCCATAAATAGATATTTTGGGGCTGGACGAGCCTTTTCAAACAGTAACGCAAACTCCAGGTTGACCTGTGGCTCGTAGGTTTGTCGAGAGCTGAGCTTCCGTCAGTGCGGAGAGGGTCTGGGCAGGTCCCAAGGGGCGGCGATGCTGGAGTACAGGCTGGGGGAAGCGGGGGGTTTGCGTGAGGGGAACCGCCACGCTCTCCTGCCCCTCTCGAAGCCGTGTCCACGTTTCTGTGCAAGTCGCTGTCTGCATTCCCCCTGCCAACCCGAGCAGGGGATAAAAAAATCAAAAGCATTAGTATTACGTACTTTTTAGCCGGGTCAGGGGGTGATGTTTATTATGAAAGACTCTGTGAGAAGGGATTAACCATACACATTAAAAACCACCCGATACAAGGCATCTGGAAAAACAAGCTTCTTAACATGGAAAAGTACTGAGCTGTTTGTAAACATCCGCGAAGGGGGCCATTGCCAGGGAGGGCGATTATATTTATCTGTGCCTGTCACGGGGCTCTGCCCGGGCTCTCTCCTGATGTGTCCCAGGCAC
This sequence comes from Rynchops niger, assembly GCA_013400035.1. NCBI lineage: Eukaryota > Metazoa > Chordata > Aves > Charadriiformes > Laridae > Rynchops > Rynchops niger. The sequence goes on from VXBH01003657.1 coordinate 12,426, forward strand.
CAGGACTCCCTCTTGGCTGCCTCCCTTGCCAAGGTGACAGTTGTCCCCCCCTGCCCCACGCCTGGGCAGTGGAGAGCTCAGGGCAGAGCCCCGCTGCGATGCCGGCGGTGCCCCGGGCACGGGCATGGCTGTGCTGCCCTGCCTGTGCCCGCAGGCAGGGGACGGATGCGGGTAGCTGCCAGCAGCTTCTTGCATCTGCAGTGACAGTCTACCAGTCTGGTCATTTGAATTAACCTCATTAGAGCTCGTTTGCCTCTGAACCCGGCCTCAAACAGAGCGTGGTGGCCCATACACATCCCTGGGTGCTGCTGGCCAAGGAGATGCTGGTCGTGGAGATGCTGGTCGCGGTCCCAGCCCCGGGAGCTGGAGGCGGGGGGATGCTCGCTTGGGTCCGCCCTGTTTTGGATGCTGAATGCGCAGCAGGGAAGGAGGATGTGCCTGAAGTGTGGATTTCTGCTTCTTTTAGTGGTGCGTTAGTGCAGTCCTGCCCCCGGCTATCGGGCTGCTGGGGCTATGAGCTCCAGCCTCGCCGGTTAGACTGCAGTCGTCAAGCCCTCTCTCCTGTTCCTGACAGGGAGCAGTTGTCAGTGTCTGAGGAGAGAATCTAAGAACAAGGCAAGTGTGTAATGATAGTCGCCGGTTCTATCTGCCAGCTCCCAGCCATCAGCGGCCTGGGGACTCCCTCGGCTGCTGCCTCTGAGTCACTGCCTTCCCCGCTCCCTTAGTCATTAGCTCCCGAACTGCTTGGGATCCAAAGCGCTTCCCTGCTATGAGTTGCGCTGCTAGGATATATTGTGTGGGGGAGAAAAAAACCCATTTTTTTTTGTGCAGACCACCTGCCTGACAGCCCCAAACCCATCCCTTTCCTAAACTGAAGAGCCCTGCGTGGTTTCGGCTCTCCTCGGAGGATGCTCCTCATCTCCCCATCCATCCCCATCGCCCTTCTCCTTCGGCCCGGACCCTCTGGGGACGAGGGGACCGCAGCTGCAGGCAGGGCTCAAGATGAAGGGGAAACCACAAATTTATACAATTTACATTATTTTCTGCTTGCCTTGTTTAGATATCACTTCCGTGCTTTGAAAGATGTCTTTTTACATCTCTCTACAAGGATTTAACCCTATTAACAGACATCCTCGTTGTTGCCCTTCTAAAAAGTAATTCTTAGTGCGTTAGATCATGGGTTTTTTTCCCTGTGATAGGTATATAAAGGCCCAGTGCAATGTGAATTTAGTCCCTGGGCTCTCCATGCTTGAAGGAGGACTTTTATGAGTATGGCCAAGCGAGACTGGACATGCTTTTACTGGTCTGGATGAGGAGAAAAATCCATCTCTGTTGAAAGATTTGACTGCAGTGGCTTTGTCACTTTTCCCAAGCCAGCGTGGGGATAACGGATTAACACCATTGTCTTCTGAATGCTGCGAAGGGCCGGACAAAAATGCTTCTTGTTCCTATTTTAAATTCTGTTGTTCATTGAATCTTTAACATTCAGCATTTCGAGAGGAAGCAAGACTAGATGAAGAGATAGCAGGCTGGCTCCCAAACGAACATGAGAGTAAGTGTTTTTTTTTCCCCCACAGGCAGATAATATCGCGGCTTACAAACACACACCAGGCATTGCCACGTTTCGGAGCCTCGCTACCGAATATCACCGCTTGTCTCCTTATGGAAAAGGCTGGAAAAACGTGGTATATAACGGCAGGGAAATAGGGCTGGGGGGCAGGCGGGGCAGCCGAGGGCTGCACCCGCCGAGGTGCCGGCTCAAGCTGATGCGAAGACAGTTTGTACAACCAAAAACTATTCCCAGGGCTCCCATTGTTCCCGTTGTTTTCTCTTTCTCTAAAAATCCTTGTGACTCATGAGCTACAACAAACAATTTTATGCTTGAGAGAGCGAAGGGCTAATAGCACTGGCTGGAAACGAGCAGGGAGCCCAGCAAAGGAGGGAGCCGGAGACACCCCTGGTCCTGGTGTGGGTGGAGGAAGGGGGTTATGGCCGGGGGGGGCGTATGCAGGACACGGCTGCCAGGACTGTAAAAAAACTAAGAGCGTTGAGCCAAAAACTAAAGAAAACCTTTTGTCTCGGTGTGAAAAAACACTGGAGAGGTCCTCCCTGCCAGATCCCACGTGGTTGCGGTGGATGTGAGGGCGTTGGGGCAGGATTGGAGGTTTCATAGAATCGTGGAGTGGCTTGGGTTAGAAGGGACGTTAAAGATCATCTAGTTCTAACCCCCTGCCCTGGGCAGGGATACCTCCCACTAAAAAGTTCTGCTGTGTTATAGGAGGGAGCAGATTCCCATGGGAGATTCCGGAGGCAGGCTGTGGCCAGTCTCTTCCCACCTCTCCTGCCTGCCCTCCCTGTCGAGAACACGCGCTTTCCCGCATGCACCTGATTTTGAACCATGGGCTTCATTTTTCTGACGTTTCGTACCAGCGCTTTGCCGCGTGGAGTGCTTTGGGAAGATATTTTTGCTAAAACATTGGGGATGCAAACGGGGATTTGTGTGTACAGGCAAAATCTGCATCCCATCCCAGTGCTGGGAGCAGGGATGGACCTTGTCCCTCTGCCCCAAGGTCTGAAAGCCCCAAGGTGAGCTGGATACGGATGCAGGGGAAAGTGGGTAAGATGATTCCTCCTGGCTCGGGAAGCCTCGTGTGCGGGGAGAGCTGGTTGCATTTGGCTGAGCCTCCTCGTCCCTTTGGAGCTGGTTTTCACCCCGGCTGGTTTTTAGCCGGCACCTGGAGCCAGCAGCCCTGGCTGGGTACCCGTGTCAGGAGATGCTGGGGCTGTGCCACCTCGCTGGGTACCGCCATCCTCGCTGGATCCTGCACAGCGCTCCCTGGACTGGCTGCAGTTTTAAAAGCTAATTAAACCCAGCGCTAGACGAGTTTTCTTTTCGTTTCGATTTAAAGCCCAAAACAGATACAGCTTTTTGGCTCTCGCCCAGGAGCTGGTTTCATATAAGCGGAAAGTTGTTACCGGGAGATCTAAATTCAGTGTTTTTCAGGTCGGTATTTGGGGCTGGGGGGATAATTGGCAGGCTCAGACCTGCTGTGCGGGCAGGCACTTGAAGAGCTGAGTCCTTGACAGAGCCTGGAAAGTGGGAGCTGGATGGCGGTGAGATTGCCAGGCCACTTTATTAGAGGGGTTTGTAAGTGAGTCAAAGAACCTGGAAATCGATAGCGAGGATTGCACAGAAAGGCGATGGAGAGGCTCGGAGAGGGGCTGGTCAGCCACGGAGGGAGGAGGAAGAGGAAGAGGAATGCTGCTGCATAGTGGGGCAGCCTGAGAGTCCTTTACTGAGGTTCCCCAATCCATCACAGCGTGCCCATCGCAGCGAAGCACTGTGTGCCGCGGCATCTTCTTCCATGGGGAGCCATTTCTACCCAATAAATGGATGCTGGCCCACACGAGGGCTCCTGGAGGTGCCCAGCAGCTGTCTCAGGGTGTGTGGAAAGGCTGCACGGCAGCAGATCCCCTGTCCCCTGTGAGGTGGAGCGGGCGATGTAGGGGGTGCTTGCAGCTCATGGAGGAGCTGAATCCACCCCCTGCCTTGCAGGTCCCTGCCATAACCCCAGGAGCACCCTTCCCATCCCAGGCTGGAGTGGGGCGAAGCATTAGGATGTGAAAATGGGAAGATATGTTCTATTTAATTAACTTGGAGGATTTTAAAATTTGGTTTTAGAGAGAAAAATCCGTACAGCTTTTGCTTCACAATAGCAATAACAAAAAAATATTGGTGTATCATTGGGGAATGTGACAGCTTTGGTGTCCCAGTGACTTCTCATGTTCCTGGACCACTGAGACTGGCTGTTCTGGGGAGGCAGTCAGTCCAACACCACAAACTGATGGGCTGAAAGGGTGGAGGCTGGTAATGCAGGCTTGTCCTGCCTGTGAGAAGTGAGTGCCAAGGGTAACTTAGAGGCTTGTAGACCTTGGAAACAGAGCAGACCCACAGTGTTTGGATCTGCAGGACCAGGCTGTGGCTGGCAGTGGTGGTGCTGGGACAGGAGGGGTGAGCTTGAGTCTGAGACTGCCCAGTAGTTCTTTGGTCCAGGAAGGAAAAATTAGCTAGAAGCTGTTGTCTACCCAAAAAGATTTGAATGGGACTGCGTGTGCCATCAGACAGTTTCTCCACACAGCTTGTGGGACACCTGGAGCAGCAGGACCTCCCTGCTGGTGGCCTGAGCTGCTGTGGGGAGGTTGGTGTCTTCCGTGGGCTGTTCTGGTAGGGCCTGGTCCATGCTGTGAGGTTACTGTGATCGCACTGGGAATTAACCTGCCACTTCATGTGCAAGCAACACGGATGTGAGCAGGGAGAACCATCTGGGAAGCCAAGATGTGAGACCGATGGGGTGCTTTGGGCATGGCAGTGGCAGAGGAGGTGGTGGAAACTGCTGCATTCATTGCTTGATGGTTTGCCTCTACCGTCTCATTGGGTGGTGGTGTGTCGAGGAATGGTATTTTCAGGAGTATATTTATCAATTCTTACTCTTCATCCATAACCATAATATCCACAGACACCTGCATTTTGCATGCCATAATCCGTTGCTCTGTAGGCAGTCTGGGAAGGTGGTGGTGGGTGCAGCAGGACCTCTGATGGATGCAGGCATGGTCCTGCCACACGTGCCTGTTAGATGGTGGGTGCAGCAGGACCCGTGGTGGGTGCAGGGATGGTCCTGCCGTGGGCGCCTGGGGCTGGCAATGAGGAATGAAAGGTGCAGCCACTGTCAGGAGCTGCCAGATTCACCTCCCTGCTGCAGCTCCCAAGGGAATGTTGGGCATCTCACTTCTTTTTGCCTTTTCCTCGCCGTGCCCAGCTGTGAAACACTCTTCCTTGCTCACTCGTATGTCTGTGGGACCGGCAGCGATCGACTGGGAGGTTTTCTGTCTCTTGCCTGTGCTCTGAGGCTGCATGAGCACGCCGACCCCGACTCCTTGTCCCTCTCGCTTGGACATACAAAGGCAAAAAATATCTCGGGATATTGGCAATTTCATGTTCTTTTTTCCCATCTTCAAAGCTGGCACTAAGCAAAGGCCGAGGCTGGCCCCTGGGCATCGGTGCGATGCGTCTCTGAGCATCGCTGAAACCCGCCCGAGGCTCCTGAGCAAGCAGAGGTAATAAAGTGAACATCTCGGTTTGGCTTTCCCCGTCGCTGACGGATCGATAGGCAATAAACTGGATCCCGGTGCCGGGCTGGAAGGCGAGGACGGAGCCTGGCCAGGGCTGCGGGGGGAGCAGGGACTGGAGCAGCCTGGCCTTGGAGGCAATTTGTCAGCTCCTGCGGCCAGGGAGAAACAGTAAACACTCCTATTGAGGGAAAATTGCTTGTTTTCTGGTACCCAACTTTCTCCTCGCCGCCAGGTCCTCGGTTCATCAGTGCCCAATTTATCCTTTATTTGGTTTTCATAAATAATTCAGAAGAGTTTGAGTAGAATAATTGAGTCTTTTCCCAACCCTAATCCCAGACAATTCAAAACAAAAAGACATTTAGATTACAATTTGAGCGTATTAGCTGTTGGGAGATTTCCAGACAACTGATCTGCTTTCCTTTACAATTTCTGTGCCGTTCTATCATTTCTAAAGTGTTCTGCTTTGATAGTTAATAATTTGAGCATTTCCAGTTCTTCATGAAAAGACAGAGGCATCGCTGTGATAAAGTGCGGGCGTGTGTGCTGCCTTTGGATGGGCGAGCTTATCGCTTTTCCAAGAAGGACTAAATAAATGAAGTAGTGAGATTGCAAATCCAGCCTGCGATGCGCCTTATCATCTTCAGGGAAATAGATACAATCGTGCTTATTTGGCTTAAAATTAAAACTAAGCTGCTATGCTGATGTGAGCTGAAAATCCAGAAGGGATAAATTTGGGGAAGACTTAATGCAGGAAAACACGAGCCTGGGGTCCACACCATGCAGAGGGGAGAAATTATACCAAGGGCTGATCCCGTTGCTGGGTTTTCCAACGCTGCGAGGTACGCGCAGTGGTTTGCCAGAGGGTTTTGCATCTGCTGAGGATGTTGTGGAGCATCGGTGAGGCTGGTCCTGCTGGTCAGAGCAGTGGTGAGTGGCGTGGGATGCATGGCCAGCTGCTCGGGGGATGCTGCGGGGACACCTGGACTGCTGAAGCCACAACTCCAGCAAACAGCCTGGTCCTGCCTTTGCACAAGGAGATGCTGGGAGGGCTGGAGCCCCTCTGCTGTGAGGACAGGCTGAGAGAGTTGGGGGGGTTCAGCCTGGAGAAGAAGAGTCTCCGTGGAGAACTTGAGCCCCTTCCAGTCCCTCAGGGGGCTCCAGGAAAGCTGGGGAGGGACTCTGGAGCAGGGAGGGGAGCCATGGGATAAGGGGGAACGGTTTTACACTGAAAGAGGGGAGATTTAGAGAAAGGTTAGAGATTAGGAAGAAACTTTGCTGTGAGGGTGGTGAGCCCCTGGCCCAGGTTGCCGAGAGAAGCTGTGGCTGCCCCATCCCTGGAGGGGTTCAAGGCCAGGTTGGACGGGGCTTGGAGCAACCTGGTGTGGTGGGAGGTGTCCCTGCCCAGGGCAGGGGGTGGCACTGGGTGGGCTTTAAGGTCCCTTCCAACCTAAATTATTCTAAAGTGTGATCCTTGTTTAGGGTAGGGCTCTGTAAAGGGTGCTGCTGCAGTGGGTGCCGGCACCCTGGGGTGGAGGCAGAGCGGTCAAGGCAGGTTAACAAACACAGCTGCTGAAACTAACACCGATTTCATGGCGTGTTTAGATTTGCATGCCATGAAACGGTGATGCCATGCTCCTGATCACATGTCCAGCCACAGTGTTCAAGTTGGTGTCCTCAGGAGGCAACTTGAGTTGGCGGAGAGGGAGGTGGAGGGCACTTAAATTTCAGCGGTGTCCAGGTGGGGGAATTTTGAAACCCTGTTGGGTGCCCAGCACCTTTGGAAACCATTCCTACCTGGCTTTGCCCAGAAATCCCTAGGGTGAGTGTCTCCAAAACAGCGTTTTCTGTAACAATTTTGCAAATGGAGCTGTGTAGAAGTGCTGTGACACTCCTGCCCCAGTGCTGATGGCCAGAGCGGGGAGGTGGCACTGGCCCCAGATGTTGCCCTCGACCACGCGTGGTCCAGGAGCATCTCATCCACCAAAGCAGAGCAGTCCGAGGCGGGGAGGCTGGCTTGGATTTGTGTTGTGCTCATCGGAGGTGGGCACCGAAACTGGGTAATGGAGATGCTGTTTGCCCAAGTTACGACCCTGGCAATGCAGGAGTGTCAAGAACGGGACGTATTTGTGCACTGTATTTTAGAAATCAAGCTACAGCGAGGTTACTTTGCTTCTTCTGATATGCAGACACGTGGCACGGTAAGGACTATGACATCTCATATGCCTTCTTGTGTTTGATTACCATTTACCCATTTGTCTTAATTTTTTTCTTTTTTTTTTTTTTTTTTAATTTCTTGCCCTGGCAGCACAGTAAAAATTTACTCTGGCATCCATAACTGTGCATTTGTAGCACATGGAGACATAAAGGAACCTGATCTTTCTCAAACTGAACCTAATTCTGACTTTAATATGTAGGCTGTTAATTATGTTTATTGAAGAATGTGCTGAGACTGTGTCTGGCTGACTCAAATCAGGTTTATATAGAGGGAGTCAAAAATGTCTCCAAGCAGATGCGTCGGGAGGAAGGTACCAGTGCAATTCAGAGAGGTCCCAACATAGAAAAGGTTGTTTATGTATTGTATTTAACTCTAATTGGGTTAGCAGCTGAGACTCTGAGGATTAAACAAACTGACCTAAATACTGATCTCAGTGGTCTTAGTTAATGTCTAGTTTCCTGCATCTCAGCCTGTTTGGTTTTCCAAATAACTCTCCAAAGTGCGTTATCTTTGTATCGAAAATGCAAAACCATATTGTGTCATTTCTGGTGGTTCTGACAAAGCAGTACTCATTTGGCAAATAGACTCCGCCACCAGATGAAATGGTGGCTGAAGAGAACACCTGATCCATCCCGGCCCTGCAGAAGGCGACGCAGAAGTCGCAGGGATGGAGTGGATGGAGGGAGCTGGTGTCTGGGCACGATTGTTGGCACCGCTGGTTATTGTCGCAGCTAATAGCAGATGGTAGAGAGGAGAAATCATCCATTTTCATTTACAGTTTATTTTTATGCTGCAAGAGGCAGGATTGCTCAAGTCATTGCTGTCAGGCAACCCTCTGGAAGGAAAATCTTATTTACCGTGAGGGATTTTTTTTGTTGTTTTTGGAATGTGTTTCTTTCATCGTAGTATATTGGGGGAAGGCTCTGCAGGGCCAGAGCGAGCCTATTCACTGTCCGAGGGGCTGGGGGATTTTCACCGGAGAGGCGCCCGGTGTCGGTCTCACAGCAGGTCTATTGCGTCAGGAAAAATCTCCTTGTGTTTGGCTGTGGATGTATAAGCAGGCACCGAGATCGCCATTTAGTCAGATATTTTCCGGTTCTAGCGTAACCCAGCTTGGCTTTATTTTGCCTAGTGCTTCTTGGTGTGCAATCGCTGCTGGAGCATCCGAGCCCCGATGGGGGACCTTCAGCTTTTGGCTGTCCCCGCTCAGGGCAGTGAGGTGGCACGATGAAGGGGACACGAAGGTGCTTGGGGTGATGAAATGATGTGATGATGGGGACGCGAAGGTGCTCGGGGCGATGAGGTGGCTCTGTGTTTCCCAGAGCTTCATTCATGCCAAGAACATCATTTCCCCCCAGTAAGGCTGAACGTGCAGAAGCCCAGTTGCCATACATCCCTTGGCGCCGGGAGTAGGTACTCGTGTGGCTATGTAGAAAACATTGATCCCCTGAGAGAAACCAGCCTGTTATTTCTTTAGCTTAATATGAATTTTCGGTCCATATCGGGGCCGAGCTTGCAGCCTGCGGATGGATTTCACGTCTGCCAGGGGTAGGGCAGCTCAGAGGGGTTGCAGCTGTGGGGACTTGGGCATTTGGTGCTGCTTGGCCAAGCAGGGGATTCCCTGCCCGTGCACCATGTTCTCCTGCCCGAACCTCACCCTGGAGGTGACATAAAATGACACCATGAAGCCATACTGTTGGGGACGCAGACACCTGCCGCGCAGTCCCTTGGGGACTGATTCCCCAAGGCACCTTCGCACCCAGCCTCTGCCAGACCCTGCATGTTGGATGGTTGGTTTTTTTTTTTTCTCCGGTGCAGGTTTTCCGTACGGATCTGATAACGGCCATGAAGATCCCCGACTCGTTCCAGCTGAGCCCCGATGAGTACTACGTCCTGGCCGATCCCTGGAGGCAGGAGTGGGAGAAGGGCGTCCAGGTGCCGGCGAGTGCTGAGGCCATCCCCGAGCCCGTGGTCAGGTAAGTGAGTGGAGTCCCCTCCGTGGGGTCCCCTCTGCCTTGGTGGGGTGCACACTGTCTCAGAGAGCATATAAAGGGGATGCACGGGGACCTCCTGCAGTGGGACAGTTGCATTCTGAGAGTCCCTCTCGTGTGTTCCCGACTTTTCTTGGGCAGCAGCGAGGAGCCATGCTGGGCAGGCCAGCCCTGGGTGGGGGAATTTTGAAAAAGAGCTGATAAAATCAAAGGGGAAAATAAAAAAAATACCACCAGAAAACCACGTCAGCCTCTGCCTGGCTGGTTGATGCATCTCCGTCTAGAAACACGTGGCTGTGCCACTGGTATTTCACGGCAGGGGTGCAGAAGTTGGCCCTTAAATTAAAAACTTCCCTCTTTACCGTGTAAACTGTTTGTGCGTATTGGGAACGTGATGGGCATGCGGAGATTCGGGGCTTGGGAGAAGGGGCCCAGTGAACAGACGAGCATCTCCTGGACCTCATAGAGACGAGGTCTCTCGGCCTAGATCGGTGTCTCATCAGCTATTTTAAAATAGGGAACTGAGTTTTAAAATAGACACTTCAACAGCTGCTTGGGCAGAAAAGAAACGTGGGGGAGCTGCTCCTCCTTCGCTGGATTGTCCCGGCACGATGGATGAAGCCGAGGGGGTGGGGAAAGGCTGGTGCTGCTGGTGGGGGGAACCGGGCAGGTTGGGGAGAGACCCCAAAACTTGCAGGGTCGGACCCCAAAACTTACAGGCAGCTGTGGGAGGCCGTGTTTTGCTGGGGGACTTGGGCAAGGAGCGGAGGCTTCTCTTGTCCCACAGCACGAGCAGCTGGTGCTGCAGCTGCCGGCCCCGCTTCTGAAGTAAACTTTTGTGTACGCTCCCCTTCCTCCCCCGGGGAAAACAGAGACAGAAATGAAACTTTAATGAGTCTGAACACATCAAAAGGGAAGTTGTAAAGGGGGCTGTTGAGTTGATTTAATCCTTGGGAAAAAAAAAAAAANCCCCTGTGTGTGAAATATCTTTTTTTAGTTGTCTTTGATAGCTAACCGCAGTCTGGACTCGCAAGCGCTCTGCTGCCCAGCTGAGGGCTTGCGCCGGTGCTATTTCCAGCCCACAAGTGATAGCTCAGCGCTGGCGGGGCCGGCGAAGCCTGTGTAAAGCCATAAAGTCAGCCCAAAGAGTGGGCTGACGTGGGCGCTGCTTCCTGGCGTTCTGTCGGCTGGGGTTTTGCATCCCGGAGCTCTGAGCCGGGAGCTGCCAGGGCCCTGCCCCCCTTTTTCCAGGCCCTTGTTTTCAGGGGTCCTGGGGCAGCTCTGATGGTGCCGCCTCTTCCCGCACAGGGATGCTCCTAAAGCAGAGCATCCCTCACAGGTCCCCATCCCGCTCTGGCACCAGCCCTTTCCCAGTATATTTCACATTTTTGGGGGCCACTGTTGTGTCTCCTCTCGGTCCTCTCTCATCTAGACTAAGCAGATCCATTTATTTTAAGCTTGCATCAAAAGTTGGGTTTTCTGGAGTTGTGAACGTTTTTGCCGCCATCTTCCAGGCTTCCCCTGCTTTCACCCGTGTCACTGTGGGGACGTGCCCATGGGCTTCGGAGGGGACATCAGACACTGCACCACAGCCTGGTGCTGCCCACTCACCTTCAGCTTGGGTTTCACTCCGACCACCTCTCTGAAGAATTTCCTAATTCTTGGGGGTTCGTTTTTGCTCATTTGATTATTCTCAAGCTCAGCGCTGTGCCAGAATCCTTGAGGAATTGCCTCTTGCAATATTTCCAGCTCTTTCTTCAGTTCCTCAATGACGTTTTGCTCCCAAGCCTTGCTCTGCAAAGAGTTTGTGGCTTCCCCTTCATCGGGGTTAACCTTGGCAGATTGAATGAGCCCCGTGTCTGTGTGAGGAAGCCTGGCCCCGCAGAAGTCTCGGCACAGCCCACGGACACTGGAGAGCATCTCCTGATAGGTAGCATTGAAGCCTTGCTCTAAGTCAAGGTAGGTCCCATCTGGTCCTCTCCACCCACCGCAGAGGTCCCATCCCAGCTGGATGGTTCTTATCCTGTGTTATCAGCTAATCCCAGGTGGATTTCTGCAGCCTCTCCGGGTTACCACATGCCTTGCTCATCCCAGGCTGATACTCCTGGGCTGGGATTGTGCTGCTCGCCCACAGCCTTAGCTTCCTCGGAGGTCTGTCTGTCCGCCCTGCATCGCGTCTCATCTGCCCGAACCATCTCTCTTTGCTGGCAAGACAGCGAGCATGGCTTGAAGGGCTTTGTCCTCGGACTGAAGCCTGAACAGGATATTTCCCCTTCGCTAGTGCCATGTGAGTGGAATGAAGAGCTCATTTTACGGCAGCGTTAATGGTTGCACCTGGTTTGTGGCCATGATGCGCCTCCCAGGGGGACAAGCGGTGACACTGCCAGATCTTTTTTAATCAGGACAGCATCTCTTGGCATGCACACCAGAAGGCACGACGGAGACGGGCGTGCTCCTCCCGAGCAGTTCTCTCTCCGATAGCATCCCTGCCCTCAATGTTTTCCCACTTGGGTCACCGACGTGAGTCAGGGATGGAGAGAGCAGCCAAGGACAGATGAAGACTGCCGTCCCTTTCGCATCTCCAGTGTCAGACAACTCCCTCTTGCAGCTTGCCCTCCTTTGGAGAAATGTCAAGTATTTTTTCACAAGAGATGACTATATTCCATCTGCCTAAAGAGAACAGCCTTAAAAGGACTTACCACTCCATTTACCTCCCTAGTTTAATGGCTTTAATTTGCCCCTGTCTCCATCCTGCCACCCTGCAGCTGCCGCCCCATGGGCTCTGTATTCCTTTTCCCCTTTCTTCCCAAACTTTCCTTTTTCCCCTATTCAAACAAAAAAATTCAGCGGATCCTCCCTGTGGGGCAATCCAAATTCTTTTCTGTGCTGAAAAAAAAAATCCCAGCACTGATTTTTTTTCCCTAGACTGGGAAATCTGGAGCCCAGCAGCTGCTGCTCTTCCTTGCTATCGGGGCGGCATTTTGCTTTTCCCTCCGTCTCGAAGGTGTGACAGAGCATCCCGCCCTTGGGTATGCAGCAGCAGGGGATGGATGCCCATGGTAATCCAGTCCTGTTACCACTCCTGACAGACATTTCCATGTGAAATTCCTAGAGGGAGGCAGGCGGGGAGAAGCCACTGGAGCGCCGGGAGCTGTAGAACAGGCAAGTGCTGCCGGCAAAATACGACTCAGCCCATCATCCTGTTACCCCCCCAGGGTCCGGTTCCTGGGCTGAGCAAGCAGCAGCCAGCAGATTTTTGCTGCGGAGGGTGCGAGAGTCGCTTCCCACTCCAGAGATGGATTTCGCCCTCTGAAAGGTGCCTTGTACGCAGCTGCCGCTGCTCTTCTCATCTCCCGCCTGGGCGCTTGGAAACCAGCTCTCCCTACCCTGGATTTTGTGCCTCCAAAGCTGAAAATTAGAGATTTTTTTTTTTTTTGAAACATTTTATTTTTCTGGAGCTCTAAAATGTCAAAAGCTGGGGGTGAGGCAGAAGGAAGGAGCTGTGTTTTAAGGAATGCTTTCGCCAGAAAGCCGCCGTCTCAAAATGCCTCCACTAAGAGCCACCTTAAAGCTGAGGGTCCTTTCTAGGTTAGCACAAATCGCAGTGTGGTTGGGAGGAAAGCGGTGGGGGACGAGGTGCAGCATCCCTTGGCTCGGTATCCCGGGAGGCACGGATGCTGCCGACGGCCATCCGCACGCCCGGGTTATCAGGCAGTGCGGGAGATCAGCTGTTTGCTCTCCGCAGTCGTTTCTGGCTCCTCGCTGCTGAATAGGGTTTTATTTGGAATGGTGACACGCTTGAGAATTGCCCAAAGCATGAAGGGCTCCAGTGCAGCGAGAAAAGCCACTTGTGGCAGGATGTGAGCGGGGGAATTGGGCATCTTCTGCCCATGTGTCTCCAGGTCACCCGCCCTAGGATGTGGGTGGTGGTGACACCGCATCCCAGGGGTGACATTACATCCTGCCTCTGCTAGAGCCCATAGTGGAAGGACCACCACTGGCCTCCAGAACCAGAGACGAGCCTTACAGCCCCACCATGCGAGCTCTGCGGTTATTTTGCAATTGGGTAAACTGAGGCACGGAGGTTTCCACCATGAGTCAGTGGTACAAGGTGCCAGTCTGGTGTGGGGGGCAGAGTTGGGTGCTGGATGCAATGCTGGACAGTCTCAGCACGGCTTGAGTTTAAGGATTACGCAAAATAAAGTAGCAGGAAGAGTTATTGCAACAGGAGCGTCAGGGCTGTGGGTACCACTCCTGTGGGAAAGGGAAAGAGAAGCTTTAGATGAGCTTTGTCTTCGCACTGTGATGTACCCAAGAGGAAGGTGGGCCTTGCCGGGTTGCCGTGGGTGCTCGGAGGGGGCTGTGAAGCCCCTGTTGACAAGTGGGTGTGCAGGGACCTGACCTGGGCTTGTCCCTACCCACTGGTGGCAATGCCAGTGTCGAGCACAGTGGGCAGGTTGAACTCGCTTGTCAGAGAGCATCACTTTATAAACCAGTGGCAGCACCTATGTGGGATTTTATGCACCTGTACAGGCTTTAATTCCTCCTTTATTTCATGATTGAAGGTTTTTGGCATGCGGCTCCTTCCCCAGGCTGGCGGGGCTGCGGGCAGGATCTAGAGGTGGCTCTTGGATCTCGCATTAAGCCACATTAGTATGTGCTGTAGATTCTGTTTCCTGTGAATGTGCGCGCCGCGGGAGGACGAGCAGGAAGGCTGCTCCTCGCTGGCAGCCTTCCCAGATATTCTTGGCGCTGCAGATCTATACTTGCATCGTCGGCTGTGGCCCTGTTTTAACAGAAAACAGAAAGTGCTGTGGCAACAGGAAGGCACAACCTCTGCGAGGACCGACTCGGCCATGGTGGCGGCACGGGCGCAAAACGCCGTCTGCCACGTCGGCACGGTGCTGGTGTCCCTGTTCCTGTCCTCCTCCACCAGGTCCCCCTCTGGTCCCTCTCCTCTTGACAGCCACACACACAGGAAAGCAGCTCCTTGCTGGGCATCCATGGAGGGGCTGGCTGTGCCTGGATGGCGGTGTGGAGGTGCCCAGCATGGGTCGCCTTCCAGCGCTGTTGCTCTTTAGTGGACTCCAGTCCCATGAGGGGTTGCCCCAACATCTCCGGGAGGTGCAGCAGTTCTTTGAGAGGGTGCAGGGGTGTTTGTGTCATGGTTTTGCATCATGGCAAAAGGGAGCAAGAGGAGGGATGCAGAGTGGGTCCGCTCACGGGGAGCAGTGTCGGGTATGAAGGTACTGGGGCAGGGACAAGAATTACTGGTGCACCAGTAATGGGTGTAGGATTAGGGCGTGTCCCTGCCCTTCTTCCCTCTGCTCCCGGTGAGCGGACACCCATCAGTGGGGCTGGATGCCACATCCACAACAGCCAGCGCAGGGAGGGAGCGATGCCAGGGAAGGGAGAAAACAATGCTGGGAGCCATCTCTGCGGCGTGCTGGTGCCGAGGAGCTGCGGCCAGGCAGCAACGAGGGCATCCCAGGGGTGCCGGGACCTCACCTCTCCCCCTTCCCTGCGGGCAGCAGGAGCCCTGGGTGACAGCCAGGCTGCGTCCATGTGGCAGCACGGCTGCCGGCGCAGGGAGGGCTTCCCGAGGCCTCCTGGTTCTCAGTGTGTACTCTACGAACCAGCACACTTTGTTCTCCAGTGCTGAGATTGGACTTCCTTTCCTCGGTCGGCGACGCAGGCTGGCTGTTGACTCATCAGCAGCTTCCCTTGGGCTTTGCTGCAGAAGGGGCAGGCAGGATTCTGCAGCACTTCGTGTATCTTTTGGAGCAGAGCTTTTATTTTTTAACATGATCCTTCTTTTTTTTTTCTCCCCTGTCCCTTTTTATACCCTTTCCCCCCCCCTTTTTTCCTTTTTGTTCCTTTTCTTTTCCTTTTTTTTCCCCCTTTTTTTCCCCTTCTTTTTTTCCTTCTTTATTTTCTTTTTTTTTCTTTCTTCCCTCCAGCTCATCAGAAAACCCTGTGAGTTTGGGACTTGCAGATGGCACGCTGGCCATTTCACAAAGGGCTATTCCTTGGGTCAGTTACCCCCATTCTGTGGCTGCCTGTCCTTAAATATTCTTGGGTTCTGCTGCGCTTTGGAAATACATGTAGGTTTCCCTTTTAAGATCTGAGACTCTGCTCTGATCAAAAGAAATAAAAATCCCAGCCGCCCCAGGCCGAAATGTTTAGATGGCTGGGACACGGGAGCATGGGGAGAGGAGAACTGGCTGCCTGCGCGCTCCTGGGGACCCCTGGGGTGACGCCTGGCCGTGGCGAGGAGGGGCTGGTCGGTGGCACCCATCGAGGGCAGCAAAAACACCCTGGCGATGGAACATGAGTGAGTCCCCTCTGCAGCCCTGCTGCTGGGAAAGGGAGGTTTCCCAGTCGGATCTGCTCCGGCATCCCTTGTCCCTGCCAGTGGCAGGGCGGGGACAGGTTGTCTGCAGGGAGGTCTGTCCCACCAGTGTTGAAATACCTGATTGAGGATGGGGTGAGTCCCAACAGCAGCGGGTCGGTGGTTCAGAGGCTCTGGGCTGTGCAGATGGTGGTACCGGCGCTGGAGAGGGTGGGTAGTTCGTGCCCCGTGCCTGGGAGTGCTTTGCAAAGGAGTAAGCCTGATTTACTCTGTCTGTTACTTGCAATCATTTCTGTTTTACAATCTGCTTGACAAGTTCTCGTGTGGGCTTTCAGCAGGTCCTCACCTTTATTAGTTTGCTACGGGAAACGTGTTAATCCAGCCTGTTCCTACCTAGTTCCCAGCCACTCGGACTTGTATTTTAAATGTTTGCTAATCCTCCCAGTGGATGCCTGTGGTTTATACTGGATCAGGCGCACAGAAGGTCAAGTGTATTTCAGCAGTAAATGTATAGAACGAGCGGGCTGGTTTCACGCTGCTCCATATCGAGGTTTACAGCTCCCAGGACAGACTCTGGTTTGGTACAGCCTGGGGAGCCCCCGCATCCCGCTCCATCACCTCCGCTCTTCATCCAGAACCGGGAATTTAGTGCAGGGCCGGGCAAACCCTAGCAGATGGGATTGCTGCTGCCTGCAACCGCAGCGGTAATTAAATCCCCTCTCAGTGATTTAGTGCACCTTGTGTCCCCATTGAACAATACAAGAAACTATTACTCTTAAGCGCTCTTCAGAGCGATGGGAGGAGCGGGACAGCCCGGCCGCCGGAATAGCTGCTCGGTTCTTGCTGCTGTGGATAATCCTGTTGAACTGCGGCGAAGGCTGCATTGCTGGAAAGCAAGTGGAGTCTGTAGAGGCTCTGTGTTCCTGGTGCGGTGGTGAGCTGGGTTTTTTTGGTGCATTTGGGGAAGATTTGGCAGCGTAGCTCTCTCGCAGCCCGCGGCTGGGCGCAGAGGGATCCCTCCCAGCTCTGTGGGATGGGCCGTGTGCTGCTTCAACTGACTCAGCCTCAAAGCTGTTCTCATGCCTTTCAGGGTTCAGCGATAGTGCAGTGACTCAAAACCCATTAAAAAAAAAAAAAAAAGGCTGGATGCTGCCTTTCCAAATTCCTCAAAGCTTGGCTTTCCTTGGGTTGGTTTTGTGTAAGGAGACCCATTGCGATGGCTGATCACAGGAATAGCCATCTTTGTGCCCTGGTCCGTATTTGGAGCTCTGGGATGCTCAGCTCGGCCAGCAGTGGGGTCGGGGGGATTTGGCCGGTTCCCGAGCCACTGTGGTTCGTCCTTGCAGCCCCTGCTCAGACCACAGCAGGTGCTGTCGCTCGCAGCCTCTGCCTCTGCTCCCCGGTAGTAGGTGGATGCAAGTATGAGTGGAGCTGTTTGCGTTACTGAAATAATTGTGGAAACATTATCTGGCTGAGATAATTAATTCCAGATGCTTTAATGTTAGTAGCTTGGCTTAAGTTACATGGAGAAGCAACATTTTTCGTCTTTTTATATCCAGAAAACATACGCTCAAGTGTCCCTGGCTTCCTTAGTAGCAATTCCAAGATATGTGTTGCTTAAATGGAAATGAACGGAACCCTGGCAGCCTTCTGGCTGGGTTTGGAGGGGGTTGGCACACAACACGGGTCCCTGAGGGGCCGCCAGGTAGGTGAGCGTTGCTCTGGGAGAAGGAGGAGAGCAGCACCCATGGGTGCTGGAGCTGGTCCTGGCTCTGCCCTGCATACCCATGGGGAGAGATGCTGCCTGAGCATCCTCTGCAGTTGCCCCGGGGTCAGGGACCGCTGAGTTTTGCTGGCTTTCGGAGGCAGAAGAGCAGCGCAGGTTGCACCCCCTCCCTCTGCCTTTGGTGCCGCTGCTAAGGCTGAATGGCACAGAGAGAAATGGGGGAAAGGAAGAGAGAGAAGTTCCTTGCACGGCATCAAAAATAATGTATTTTGCTCTCGGCCCAGACGCTGTGTTTGTCTAGTCAACCAGAAAAACATCTGCGTTTTGTTGTTCCAGCCAGCCCACCAGCAAACGGCTGCCCGGCTATTGGTTTTCCTCTGCACAGAAGTTGCGCAGATGGACCCCGCTGGGAGACGGTGCCCGTCCTCTCCTCCACCGGCACTTCCCAGCCCCGCACCTGGGCGCTTGTTTACCAGGTCCTTCCTCTGGTCTACAGCGAAATAATGTTCTGGACACTGAGTTGGAGTTGAGACTTAAATAATTCATTTCTGGAGCTTAAATCTCAGTGAGATTTAGGCTGGAATATAAACGTGAGAAAGACGGGGACATCAGCGCTCCGGTCTTCGTCTAGTCTGCAGAGTATCAGGCTTTTTATATGGTGATAAACAGCTCAGAAGCGAAATTGGAAAAGCTGTCTGGGTTTAACAAGATGGCTGTTTAGTGCCTCCTGTTCACTTGTTTTCCTCTCCTTATCACATCAAAGAAGAGTGAATCACTTTCTCCTTAGAGGATTACATTATTCCAGAGGCCTGGAAGGACCCACTCTGGTTACAGGCTGTTACTGGAGGAGATTTTAGATGGAGAGGGGAAATGGAGCTTTTTTTCTTATTGCACCTGTTATTTGCAATTTGGACCTTCAACTGCATTTCTGTAAAACTTCCAGAACCTGCCTGTATAAATCCTCAACCGCCAGTAGCACGTGAGGGGTCCCCCAACCCCATCCTTGACATTTTGCACAGAAATAGGGTTGTCAGAGGGGGATTTCCAAACCCAGACAGCGAGACCCTGGATGGTCCTGGGACCAGAAGGGGTTTCCCAGCTGAGATCTGGGCACGGTGTCAGTGTCGGTGTTGGCAGCTGTGGCCGGTGAGGCTGTGCCAGGGCTGCACCCTGCAGACCAGCGGGATGCTGGTGGCTCTGCGCTCCAGATTGAAAAGCCGATAGTGACAATTTTCTAATATTCAGTGCTTGGGAAGTGCTGAGCGTCTGGGGTTCAGCTGGAAAAACAACAGCTAAAGGGATGGTGGGTGTAGCTGAGCCGCACTGTTCTGGGCTGGTCCCTGCCTGGCATGGGATGCCGGGGTCCCTGACGTATCGTATCCCAGGGTCCCTGATGTATCCTGGAGTCCCTGATGCATCTTGGGGTCCCTGATGCATCTCGGGGTCCCTGACGTATCCCAGGGTCCCTGACACATCTCCTGTGCCGGAGGGATGGAGGGATGGGGTGTGCAGCCTGCAGGGATGGGGTGTGCAGCCTGCGCAGCCACCCAGCATTACGTCACCCAGAGCCACACTCACTGGCTGCTGGTACCCGGAGGGCAGGACACTGCTGCAAGCAGCATTAACCCCTTCCTGAGCATCCTGAGTGCCACTTAGGTAGCACAAAGGGACCTTCACAGGGCTGAGCATTGGCCACCGGTATTTCGACAGTCGAGGGGGTGCTTTCTGGGGATGGATGCTGCTGTTACAGGAGCTTGGTGGATCCTCCTGGGGCCAAATCCAGCCGCTCTGTTCTCCCCAAACAGCAGCAAGAAGCTGAACGAGAGCTTCAGAGCTGAACTAAGTGTTTACCACCTGCGTAGGCTTTGGGGACAAGTGGTTTACAAAAGGTTTAGGTTGTGCCAGGGGATAGCGCCAGCCCAGCCATCCATCACACCAGTTAGCAGCGGTGGTGGTGAACCCTGCGGTTACACCGGGCTGCTTGCTCGATCATGGCTGTCCAAGGGAAGGGTTGATGTTATGTTACCTCCATCAACTATTTTTGCTAGAAATGTGCTTGTTACAGCCCCTGACACGAGGATAGCCTATGAACGGTACAAAACAGGGTGGCAGACCAGGTTCCTCCTGGTTCTGCAGGTTCCTCCTTCCGGACCCAGCTCTGACCCTCGGGCTGAGCCCTAGACCTGCAGCCATGCTGTTACGGACATAGGAATTCCTGTGGATTTGCAAAGGCTGTTGCCAAATCTTGAGGGGTTTTGGCTCCAACAACCAATAAGGAAATACTGCAAATTCTTACTTTTCTGCATGAAGCGGTCCCAGCAGTGCCAGCTGAAAAACAGGCCTTTAATTCCATTGACATTCTTGTTTGTTTTCGAGTAAAAGGATTTGGTGCCAGGGGCCTGCCCAGACACACAGTGTCACTGCTCTCCTCCCCAGGACCTCCAGCCCTTTCTCTGCGCCATCACACAGGAGGACGCCGTGATGCTGGGTACCAGTGGTCGGTCCCTCCCGCAGGGTCCCGGCTCTCTGGTTTTGGGTCTCCTGCCAGTGGCTTGTGCCAGGGGTGACAGCAAGGTGCCCAAAGGGCTGTGAGGTCTTTAGCTGGGAACCGGGACATCCCCGATGTTACCTGGAGCATCTTCAGCCCAGGAGGGGAGTGGTCAAACACCTGGGCACCCGTTAGCACCAAGACCTGCATCCTAAAGCGGCTTTTAGGCTTGTCCAGCCAGCTTATGTGCTGATCTGAACATCAGGCCAGTTGATTTAAAACCTAACCCATTTAAGATCTTCTTGGTGTTCCCTTTCTTCTTTGAAGCCAGCTTTGGGAGTATAGTTTTTGGCTCATGGGTTTACAGATAATCTAGAAGCCATAGAAGTGGAATGAGTAGGCATAACACGGTTGGTAAATCTTGGCCTGGGTACGCTGGCGGTCACAAAATCTTATTTGTGGGTTGCAGCTCATGACCGTGACCATCCACCACCGTCTGCAACCCCCTCCTTTGCCTTGATGCCACCAGGCTCTTTTTCTCCTCTCCGCTATTGAGAAGCAGTAGCGCCTATAAAATCTATTAGCTTAAGTTCATAAGAAGATTGGGCATCTGGTCCGAATGGCTTGCTAAATACTATTTTAATAAACAGAAAATGAAAATCATCCCTTTAAATTGCCTTTTTAAAGTCGTCGTGTGCCACAGGAGAATTCCCCTGCGAGCAGAGCTGGCGCTAAGAACAGTATCAGCATCCGCGGAAGGTTGCTGGCAGAGTTATCTTTCCAGTGACTTTCCTAAGCTGATTTATTTATGGACACTGGACAAGGCTAATTTAGACTGGAACGTAGGTAAAGAAAAGACGACTGACTGAAGCTTTCCTTATAATAAAATTAAGTATTTTCAGAAGAGAAACACTATGCGGGATTAATTATTTCTATCTAGTATGTGGAAACGGAGCATATAGGAAAAAAATGCCTTTTCCCTTCAGCCAAGTGAAGCGTTCAGTTTACAGAGATGAGATTAACCATGGGAATTTGCTGAGTATATTTTATTGCCGCGTAATCTTCTCCAGGGATAGATGTGATCCTCAGGAGTGTTGGGGTCCACTTATTCTTTTTCCTCAAGTGCCCTTGAGACCCACTTCTAGACTAATGGCCTCAGGTTTGTTGTGCTTTTCAGCCTGATCCCCGTTTTCAGCCCTTCTCTTAAATAAGCCCTTGATTGATATGTGTTTGTTTGGGTTTTTTTTCTCTAAAAGCCGTGTCTCTGCCTGGCTGGGTAAAATAAAAGAGTAAATGCCCCTCCAGAGTAATCGAGCTTCTGCAAATGGTTCGGCACTTGGCGGAGGCTTAGCCGTGGTGGTGCTGGGACAGCCGCGGCATCTCAGTGGTGGAGCATCACCAGCAAACACCAGTACCAGTAGCTGCGTTGGGAACGCCTGTGGTCCCACCATGGGAGCCCTGATTGGAAAATGAGTCATCTTGCCAGTGAGACCTTGCATTGCCACGCTACCCAAGACTCTTTTGCTCTAGTTTAGGTTGAGAGATGTGGTCTGGGGCTTTTTGGAGCGTATTCTTGCCTTTCACGCAGACCCAGTCCGGGTGGGTTGGTTGGACATGCCCTGGAATGATCCCTGGCTGCAGGCATGCTCGTGTGTCACCGTCACCATTTACTTGGAACATGCCAGGGCTGGTACAGCCTGGGGCTGAGCAAGTCTTGCCTTTTTGAACAAAGGCTAGGGATGAATGACTAAAGTATCAAAACTCTGGGGGAAGGGGAAAAACCCTCGAAGACGCATTAAATTCCTCCTGTGCTGTGGAGATCTGCTCATGCAGGAGATGGCCCTGATGGAGGCAGCAGGTCAGCGCAGCTGAGCTGGACCGTGGCCTCTCGGCCTCACAAATGCCCCGGCAGTGAATTTCTCCTTTATAAAAAGGAGAAAATTTTCTAAACAAGCCAACAGAAGCCCTTCGATACGGATAAAGCAGAACATGAAAGCTGGTAATTGAGGTAATTAAGAGTTTGACTCTTGCTTTCTCTCCGAGAAAAGAAAAATCAATGGAGCGCCTCAGTGCCTGACACAGGAGGGGGCACAGGCGCTCTCAGAGCTGAGGCAGATGCCAGGGCACAGCACGGCCATGCTGGTGGCTCTCACCAAGGGTGAGGAATGGGTATTTTTACCAATATTTAGAAAAACGTCTCCTCGAGCATGTACCTGCGTATTGCCAGAGTCCTCTGGGCGCCTAATGCCTGCCACTGCCCCGGTGACGGCCGTGGACATCCCTCATCTCCTGCGTCCCGCACCGCGGGCAGTGTCTTGCCATCCTGAAGCAGGTAAAAATTTCTTGCCTCTTCCCCACCACTCCTGAGCCTCGAATAGGAGAGGAAACTTAGAAAGCAAGATGAGAAGTAAGAAGGAAGGGTTGGTTCCTATGGGATCGCTGGTGTCTGAACTCGGGACGGGAAGAATTATTAGCACATCATGCAAAATTCAACACAAAAATTGAATTGGTGGCCCATCTGCAGACATCCTTGTCGCCCAGCCTCGTTTTTTTTTTTTTCTTTTTCCCCCTGAGGAGCTGTTTGGAAACATGGCTGTTTCCAAAGGGATTGAGCCCCGTTCCTGCAGGAAAGCGAAGCCCTGATGTCGTCCCTGCGGCCCCAGCTCTCGGAGCCCAGCGGGACGTGGGCAGGAGATGCTGGCGAGGGCGGCCTCGGTGCTTTCTTCCCTTTTTCTGCACTGCAGTGTGTCTGAGCAGCACAAAGCTTACAGCGTTCTGGGCCCCAGTTTTGTTGATGTTACTGTACATGAGGAGGGGTGCACAGCATGGGCTGTTTTCTGTATTGCTGTAAGTCAGGGCTTGGGTTTTTCCAAAGGATTGCTCTCTTGTATTCAATTGTACGATCTCTTCCTTCCACCGTTTCTTCTAGCCCAAGGCAACTGTCTCTGCAGTCATTGATCTTCGTATCCGAACACCGAGAAGCTCCTTGCAGTTGTGTTAGCATGTGTCAGGGAGGTGTGAGTTGCTTTTTAGGAACATGATTTTCCCCACTGAAACAAATCCAGGAACTGATGGGAGGCTGTGCACCTCTGGGCATCACGTCCTGCTTGGGCTTCCCAGAAGCTTTGGGGTGTCCTGTGCGAGCCCCCAGCATCCAGCAGCCTCCTGGCACCGCTCGGGGCGGGAGGGACACTCACAGGAGCAGGATGTTTTGCTGGATCATTTGCGAGCCATAAAGACCTCATGTTTAACGAAGTGCTGTGGACAAGTTTTGACCTGGACCAGGCTTCCCGCAGGTCTTTGTAAGGTTATACAAGCTGCTCGCTCTAAAAAAAATAGTTTTGCAGTTATTTCATAGGATCATAGAATCCTAGAATGATTTGGGTTGGAAGGGGCCTTAAAGCCCATCCAGTGCCACCCCCTGCCTTGGGCTGGGACATCTCCCACTAGACCAGGTTGCTCCAAGCCTCATCCAGCCTGGTCCTTCTGAGGTGCCATCAGGCAGGAGGTATTGGCACCGCTCGAGTCACAGCTTGGAGCCTCCTGACAGGGCAGAGTGTCCCTTGAGGGGTGCAGACCTGGCTTGGGAGCCTCGTCTCCCACCGGTGCAAGCCACCCTTTGCTACGCTAAACTCATAATATTCATGTGAGTAGCAAATTGGTGTAAGAGGAGCCAGATCCAAACCTGCGGTTTCTGCTTTCCGATTAGGTGCCCTCTGTCAGGTTTCGGCCTCACTGAGCCTGGCCATTGCTGGGGCTATGTAAGCTTTCGATGGCAGCGAATGGGACTGAGGGACATGGCATCTGCCCGGCATGGGCATCCCCTGGGGAGGCTGCAGCTGATGCACTTTCCTCCCCTGTGGCTGCATCACCCTCAGAGCTTTCATGCCAAGGGGCTGGGTGGGCTGCGGACCATTTGGGATGTCTTTGTTTTTTCACCTCTTCCCTTGGTTACAGGCAACAGGTTTGGGGTTAGAAGTTCTCCTCCAGGTGCCTTCTTTGTGCAGTTTCTGACCTCCTCTGTTTGCTGGTGTTTGAAATGGTGAGAATACGGCATGACTGTGTCCCAGAAACCCTGAGTCCCAGTTAACTCCGGGGGATGCCAGCCCATGGTGGGCACAGGGTCCTGCCCACAAAGAGGAAACTCCGAAAGTAAAGTTTAACGGTTCTCTTAAGAAGGTACTTTCATATTCATACTTACTCCTTAATAGACTAACAACAATTAGTAACAGAAGGAAACATCGGTGAGACAGGAGCCGTGCAGGCAGCACAGAGCTGCAGTAGCCGAGTGCTGCAGCGTTTGATCAGCCCTCCCCAAAACACGTGTTTCCAGGCGGGGGGAGGCACCTGCCGTCGCCACCTTGGCACATTTCAAACCTTTTAACTGAGCGCCAGCGAGCATGCGGAGCTCCCAGTTAGATCTTTGTATCTTAATTAACTTGGTTGTCATCATCAGTGACGTGGTGAGAAGCAGAGAGTCGCTCCGTAAATTCCAGTTGCTGTGAAAACTCCATTTTAATGGCGCAGTGTTAGGAAAAGCTGAACATGGAGCTTTCATGCCGGTGGTGCTGTCACTATCTGTGTCCCTGGGATGCTCCCTGTGGTCTCTGCATCACTGGGTCTGGGAGTTTAAACACACATCCAGGTTTTGGGGAGTTTGGTAGCATTCGGCAGGCGGCTGCATGAGCAGGGAAAGTCACTTGCCTCCCATCTCTGAGCATCAGGTTCATCAAAAGTCCTTTCCCATGAGATCCCTGGGCTGAGAAGGCAGAGGTGGCACACACACATCGGGGCTGACTTGCCCGGGCACCGGGAGTGCGGTGGCTGGGCTCTCCCAGGCGGCATCGCATGTTCAGCATTACAGATAACCCAGCGAGATTTCTCCAGTCAGCATCCTTATCAGACCAAGTGCGTTTCAGTGGCTGTCAATACAGTAAATGACCTGTTCAGGCTGCCCCTTTGATATGTACACAGAGCATTAATCTTTGCACTTTTCTGCCAGGCTAAAAATAGTGTCTGCTTTCTCCCGAGCATCCCCGGCTGGCCCGGCTTCGGGCTGTCACCTGCTGCAGCCGGCTGTGGGCGAGCAGCTTGTGTAACTCGGCTTAACGGAGGCTTACGGCGCCGTCCCCTGCCTGCTCAGGCGGCTCTTTCCAACGGGAACATTCATCCCAGTTGGACGAGGTGTTTTTTTTCTCGACAGCTCTGAGCTTTCTCCCGTAAGACCACTGTGCCCAGCCTGCTGCTGAGCCACCGAGGGACCCGGGCTCGTGGGAATCATAGAATCCTAGAATGTTTTGGGTTGGAAGGGACCCTAAGGATCATCCAGTGCCCCCCCCTGCCCTGGGCAGGGACACCTCCCACCACACCAGGTTGCTCCAAGCCCCGTCCAACCTGGCTTTGAACCCCTCCAGGGATGGGGCAGCCACAGCTTCTCTGGGCAACCTGGGCCAGGGGCTCACCACCCTCACAGCAAACAATTTCTTCCTGAGATCTCAACTCAATCTCCCCTTTTCCAGTGTAAAACCATTCCCCCTCATCCTGTGGCCCCCCTCCCTGATCCAGAGTCCCTCCCCATCTCTCCTGTAGACCTCCAGGGAAGGAGATGTTCGGTCCTTTTTGGACCAACGCACGTTGCAGCAGTGGCTCCTGGATATTTCAGAGGGTTGAGAGCTCCTTAGATGAGAGTCCTGAAGCCTGATTGGAGCAGGCCTAGTTTCAGAGTTATTACCACTGTCTGCATTAAATACAGACGTTACTGAATCCCCAGGCCCTGGTCTAGATTACAGTGAGCTCATTTTAAAATCTGGGGACAGAGAGCTGTCTTTTCCTGAGGTTATTTTCAGATCCTGAACTGAAATTTCGAGGTGTCCTCGGGGCATTGGAGCACATCTTTATTTTCAGTTTACTGCTGGGGAAAGTGAGGCAAAAGAGGGAAAAAAACCCTTTCTTGATGTTTCCCTCTCTGAGCAGTCAAATTATTGCTTCTTCCACTGGTGGCTCTGGAAGCGCCTCCAATGGTCGTGATGGCGGGGGACAGCAATTACACTATGTGTCTGGGTCTGGAGAAACTCCAGGTTCGTTGTCCTGCCTTGGGGCAGATTTCCTTGGGCAGGGCAGGTATTCCCGAGGCAGCTGTGCATTAATTTCGTCCCTTAGCGCATAGATACCTTGGAGTGTCTGGTACCACGATTTGGCTGGTTACATGATGCCCCAAACGCGTCAGAGAGCGCGCGATGCTCTGACATTGACTTACATCTCGGGGCAGAAGGCAGATAAAGGTCTTGCAGGGGCTTCCCAGCTGGTGCTGGTGCAAGAGGAGGGCTGGATCCTCAGGCTTTGCACGGCGGAGGAGCTTCTTGGACGGGGATAACGGGTTGCTGTTTGCTTGTTTGTTGCTTTGCAGCGTCTTTCTGTGTTGACGTTTGTGCCGGGAGTTGGTATTTGGGGGAGGAAACGTGAGCTGTGCAAATACGGCAGCGAGCTCCAGCTCCCGCCTTCGCGGAGCTCTGTCAGCCGGCACCGCGGGTTGCTTTTCATTTCCAGCTCGTCCTCTGCTTGCATGTCATTAGGCGCGACACTGTTGACGTGTGCATGGCAAGTGTCATGCATGTTGCCACAGAGTTGCCAAGAAAAGGCAGAAAGAACTGACAGCCAGCGCCTGTTCGCTTTGTGCGGGGAGTTTGCAGCAGATGAGCCA
The DNA here is from genome assembly GCA_013400035.1 of Rynchops niger. Taxonomy (NCBI): domain Eukaryota; kingdom Metazoa; phylum Chordata; class Aves; order Charadriiformes; family Laridae; genus Rynchops; species Rynchops niger. The sequence goes on from VXBH01003657.1 coordinate 39,028, forward strand.
CCTCTTCTCTCCTCTCCTCTCCCTCGCCCGCTGGTAGCGATTAGAGAGGGCTGAGAGCGCATCTCGCAGACCACCGTGGGGTGTTCTCCATTGCCCAGCCTGCCGAAGTGGTGTCCGGCACGCTGGAGGTGTCCTGTGGTGGTGGGCAGCCTGCCTGCAACGTGGGGCTTGGCTGGAGGGGGTTTTAAATCAGGGGTCGCTTTGCCTGCAAAGGGTGCTCTGGGGAGCGGGGACCCGCACAGGGTGGCTTGGGCATCTCATCCCAGCAGCCCAGGACCAGGGTCTGGTCTCTGTTGTGCCCCAGAAAATTAGCAGTGATGGCAGTGAGGAGTTAATGGCTGGAGGAGTCACTGTTGCTATCAGTATTTGGACCGTGGTATCCATTGGACCTCGTTTTTCTCATGTAAAGAGTTAATTTCCGTAGATGAATGGGAAAACTATTGCTGTAGGTAAAGGAGAGTTGCTGTGCTGGGACCGGCTGTCAGTATGAGCCCATCGGTCAACTTTGGTGTGGTGGGGCTGGAAGCGGAGAGCCCGGCTGGGACTGCGGGCATCGTCGGGGGAGGGCAGCAGGAAAAGCTGGGTGACTTCTGGTGGCCAACCTGTAACTCGTTTTTCCTGCAGCCAGGTCTCGGGCCAGGCGAGAGGGGAAGCACTGGCAGAGCTGGGGCTCCCTCCAGCCCTCGGAGGCCTCTGGAGAGACTGGATGGACACCTCTGCTTCCGCTGGGCACTCGGGGCAGGGCACAGCGGGGAGAAGGCGTTCGGCTGCCGCTGGCTGAGCTCATGTTTCCCACCGTAACTAGGACAGAGCACTGCGCTTAAAGTTATCTGCTGGGCAAAGAGTGTCGTATTCGCAGGGCACAGAGCACGTGGTGGTGCCAAGCCCAGTGCCTGGGTGCCACTGGCCTGCCCGCAGCGGGGAAGGAGCCGGGTCGGCAGCGTGGCCGAGACAACCGTGGTGAGCAGAGGCCCTTGCCGTAGCCCTGTCTCCATGTTTGTCCCATGGCTTGGGGACATCCTGCCTTTCAGGGTGTGTGGGATGCCCCTTCCCGGCCATGGAGCAGGGATGCCTTGGTGTCACGGTTCCCCCTTGCTGGCAGGGCCACTGGCTCTGGGCAGGAGCATCACTATTCATAACAGCCCTGATCCTATGCTTGCATGTGCTTTCCACATTAGTTTTCCTGGTTTCACAGGACAGATTCTTTCTCCCAAACGGGCTTTTTCTGCCCTGACGTGCTATTCCTGCATGACCCCCCAGTGGGGAGGAACAACCCTCTAAGGTCAAGGGGAGCAACGTGAGGTTGATGCCGGCAGCTGTAGCCATAGGTTGAGTTATTTGACTCAGGAATCTAAACACGTAGGAGGCTGCTGCCACCAGGCTGGTGGTAATGCAAGGCGGGGAGGAAGAAAGGAGCCACGCAAAGTGAAAAAATGGCTTAATTCCTCATGGCGTGAGGGGGAATTGCAGAGCTGTTGAAGAGCAGGTGTGTTCCTGCGGAGAGCCCAGCGGCTGCTCTGCAGCGTGGAGCCCTGCGGGACACGGGGCTGGTTCGTACCGAAAAGCATCAGTGGGGGTTTTAGGAAGAATGAGATGCGGTGGAGAAGCCTGCGTGCGGCACTCACTGGTACCGGTTTTATTTCTGAAGGGATTGGTGTCGTGCCACCAATCTGCAGGGAAGAATATACCGAGGCAGATGGAGACACAGGCCAAAAACCAAGTTCCTGATTTCCAGACTGCTCCTGATCGCAACCTGAGGTTGATGGCCATGGGCAGCCCAGTGGTAGCCAGAGCCGCGCCGTGGCAGGATGCAGGCTGGCCCTTGGTGAGAGGCACAATGCCAGAGCCATGCCGCCGTGCTGCTGTTTTTGTCTGGAACGCTGGTAAAAGCGCAAACTCCGGGTTTGAGGTCCCAGGACGGGGAGTTGGCAGCTCAGCATTTTCTAAAAATCAGCTTGTTTTGACGCATCTCAACTCAAACCATCACATAAGGTGCGCGGACCGGCAGTCTCTGAGAAAGTGCTTGTGTCCAAGTTGTGGTCCCCAGAGCATCTGAGGAGATGTCACTGGGCGCAGAAAACCCCTTTGATTTTGCTGGGCTTGCTTTCCTTCTTAGAGTCAGGTTTGTAGATGGCTTGGTTGCACCCTCCTTGGCAAGAAAGGGGATATTTTTGCAAGTCGTAGCTCGTTCTCAACCTCTCCTTCTTTTCTTCCAGGATCATACCCCAGCTGGAGAACTCACCTTCCCAGGTTTCACCGAGTAGCTTGCCTGGCTCTGAGATTTCGGAAGCTACAAGGACTTACTTGCAAGGAGTGAGCCGCTATGACCTGGACGAGCTCGATGCTTGCTGGTTGGAACTCATTAATATGGAGCTCAAGGAGATGGGTGAGTATTGCTGTTGGTTTTCTCCTTGCCTGGGCATCCCAGAGTTGGGCATTCAAGTCTTTTTAAGTAATCATATGGAACACAAGGCCTTGAAGAAGAAAATTTTTCTTCAGGCTCTCCAAAAGAGATGATGTGAATTGCTGCAGCGCAGGCTCTTGAGTGCATTTCAGTGCCTCTCACTTCCCAGAGGGGTTTCGGCACGTGGTGCAAGAAGAACGGGGCAAACCAGATGATGGCGGGAACAGTGCCGTGTGCCCTGGGGAGCAGGGCTCTGGTTGGCAAAAGAACCGATAGATCCAGGTCGTTTAGGACCGTGCTCTGGTTGTATGACCATCGTCGCCTCCCGTACTCATCCCTGCGGCATCCGAACTGCAGGAGGAGGTGTGGGTCAGGATGGGTGTGCTGACCCTGACTCCTCTTCCTTTGGCCGTGTCTGAAAGCTTTTCTCCAACATTACTCCATCTGTAGCCAACTGGGCAGGTGGAGTCAGAGGAAAGAAAATTTCCTAGTCAAAATGTGCAATTCTCAGAAGTGCTGGTCCTGGGTTGTCTCTGCTTTCCCGGGTGTCTCTAAATACCACAGCACGATGTTGCCCTCATCACTGCTGTTGTATCACTGCACATTCTTAAAATCTATTAGTGCATTTCGGTTGAGTGCAAGTACCTGGACTTGGAATTTGACTGCTGGCACTGGTGTTTAGCATGGTCTGCTGGGCAGATTTGTTGGCACAGACCCATGGGTGTGTAGTCCTGCCAGACCGGGGAGGGATTTTCCAGTCCTTGTTAGGTGAGGGTTGCTGTGGCATGGCTGCTGCTGCACAGGTAAGAATAACAACACGATAAACCATTCACCTTGCGAGGTCAGTGAAAGCTGAAGCGTGCCTACAAGAAGCATTACTCCCCATGGCAAAGGTCTTTCAAGGGTGAGACAAAGCATGTGAGCAAGTGCTTGAGCAGATGGGATCGTGCGCTGCTGGACAGGAAGGTCATGCTGAGTCTCACAGCCTGCTGGCGAAGCCCTGCGGTGAGATGCAGTAAGGTTGCAGTACGATTTGGTTCTGTAGACTTGTGTGGAGCATGAATGGGCTCAGAACTTGGCCACCACGTTGCCTGATCTTCGTTGCAGAAGATATCCGTTCTTCTGCTGGACTAATGATTTACAAGCAAATTTTGTTAACCATCATCTCTGGGACCTTGAGAAAGTTGTTGAGACTGTTTTTAGAGTTTGGCCAATTATCTGTTACACGTGTCTTCTATATTGGGTTTCCCATAATCTTGGTGTTGTGGAGTCCGTGGTATCTCTAGCAAATCACAGTCAGTTTTGCCCTCATTAACTGGTTCTGTATCAGCAGCTCTGTCATTAGCACACCCAGGTTTTGAGACACTGTCAGCTATGGTTAAGTCCTTGGGCAGAGCAGAGGGTGCTCCTGGGCAAAGCCAAGTGGCTTGGTCCCACTTGGGTGCCTTGCAGAGGACCCGCACTTCCTAATGCCGCACAGCTGCCATTCTGCATTGAGAGACCAGCTTGTACCACTCTGGACATCCTTCTGACTCCGCTGTACTTTCACCCCGTCTCCTGCTGCATTTCTCTTGCCGTCTCCACAGTTGGGTGGCCATCAGAAGTGTCTCTGGGCTCCAGAGAAGGCTTGTCTGTATTTCCACTTTCCTGTAGTATGTATTTCCTAAGCCTCTAGAAAAGCAGCGGGCAGAGATTTGGCTTCTCCAGCTCAGTTGGGTTAAATTTGGCTCGCTTTATTGTTTCGTCAGAGTATTAGGTTACAAATGTAATGTCTTAAATGGCTTTCAGATGTGGAGCTCCCACACTGATGGATAACTGGAAGGGGTGAGATGAGACGGGTGCCGTCGGGGCGCGGGTTTGGGAGGGGAGGTTGAGCATCGTCACAGCCGTGTGCCCCTGGTAGCCCCGCTCCTCGTGGGCGTGTTGGCTGGGCTGGCATCGCGGCATCCCGGTGTCAGGACACAGGCGGTGCTTCGCTGCTGACGCTCTGTGCGATTTTGAGCAAAGCTGCATTTTCCTTTCTCCAGCTCCTTGTCATGTAGCAGCTTTTCAAAGGACAGCCCTTAGGAGGTGTTGGCACAGCACTGGGCTGGATGGGACCACGGTCTCTGACAAAGCCCCTGAGCCCTCGTGCGATAACCAGCTATCGATGGCAATAACAAACCCAGGGGATTTCAGCAGAGCGCCTCACTGCCCATCAGCTGGTTCTCCAGCCCATTTCTGTTGCTGAAAAAGCGTTGTAATTACTGTCTGAGCCTTAAATATGCTGGGGAGAGAGGAGCTTTGAAAACCGGCGTTTGGCATGTGAAATCCACTGCGGATATGGCTTCAGCCCGAAGGATTCTGATATCTTGCCCCATCCCCCAGCCCTCCCAGCTTCTCTAGCAGTGCGAGGGCTAGTGCGTTTTTTCCAGTGACTTGAAAGGGAAAGCATGTGGCATTGATTGATAACCCATCCCTGGCGCTGCGGGGAGATGGGGCTCTGGCAGGTAGGGAGTGGGACGGGTGATGGTGCTCTGGGACCAGGGTCGCATCACCCCATGATGGCCATCGTGGGGCTGGACCACGGATTCTGCAGGGCATCAGGGCTGCGCGGGCAGCCAGCTTCTTTGGGAGTGCATTTTCCTGCCTGTGGAAGTGATGGGGTTTGGGTGCACATAGAGGAAAGCTGTTACTATCACTGCTCACCTCCTGGGCTATGCTGGAGCAGAGGCTCGGCTCCCTCTGCTTCCCAGGTGGGAGAAGCCATGCAGCAGGGATGGGAGTTGGGTGCCCTTCAGCACCCAACGTAGAAGATTGCCGCCTGCCTAGGTCGCTCTGAAGGCAGTCCATAAATAGCGCTTTCTCCCGGAAGCCCTCGACATTAATGACATACTGAGATTTCCAAACCAGCTCCGCTAATCTCTGAGATCATTAACATGACTTAACTGGAGAACTGCAGCCTCTCCTCCTATTCAGAGAAGTCAGGAGTTATCTCCCAGCGTCAAGAGATATGCAGAAGTTTAAATTCCTCCTGGGTGTTTAGCTGAGCTGTTGCCACTGGGCAGTCCAGGGGCACAACGTGTCATTGCCAAAATATTTAATGACAAAGAAGGAGCCTGGTCTCTGAGTGGCTCCGGAGGAGCGGCGGGGAGGAGAGCTGGAAAACACCTATGAGATCATCCATCTCGCTTTGCCGTTAGCGCGGTGCTGATCCACGTAGCGCATAGCACATGCCTTTTCCAGTCCTTTTTAGGTCACCCCAAGGGATGGAATTTTATCACCAAGATCAGATAAACCTCCAGATAGCTCCAGCTCTCTGCACTCTGCTGGCTCCTCTCCCAATTAGGTGGAATTGCTCCGAAAAGCAAAAGTTTTACACATAAAAGAGCTTTAAATAGTTTTAAACCCCCCAGTAAGATGCCTCAGTAGCTGTTACTGTACTTGGTAGAAAGGAACTTCTGTGTGCTAGAGATGAAATCAATATTTAAGCATGCCTAAATGCTTTATTTGTTGCTGCTGCAATATGAGATAGTAAAAAAAAAAAGTGGGTCTGAAGGAGTGTGAATGAAACCCTGAACCAGATTTATGCGTACGCCACTCCAGGCAGCACAGGCCTTTCCTTTTAGAGGAAAGTCTTCGTTTTAATATTAACATTTTATGCTGCGTTTTGTGATCTCCACTAAATCCAGAGCTATTGTAAGAGTGGGGCTAGAGAGACTTCAAAGATCCGGGCTGAAAGATGCCTTTGCAGTGATCGGCACTTCATAAACACACGGAAAATCCGCAAGAAATTGCTAAAAAACATTGCTGGAATCAATTTTGCTGAAGGCAGACTTGAAGTTTCTAAGTATTCCCTTGACTTGATCCATATGGTGTATGCTGCTCACATATGCCCACCACAACTTCTATCTTGGGAGCTGGAGGTGTTCCTGGTATTTTATGGCAGGAACATGCAAAGGTCACATGTATTGCTTTTGAAGCTGCGGGGGGAATTCATCACCGCGTGCCTGAGATATGGCTGTGTGCTAATGAGCTGATGCCTCCCTCGGCGGAGGGGAGGTTGGTCAAGTAGATGTGGAATCAACCGAGGTCGGTGGAGTAACCCTCAGGGAAGATGCGCTCAATGGAGCAGGGGCTGCCCTGAAACGTGTAAGCCTCGGAGAGCGGCTGCTTGCCACCCAGCAGTGCCAGGAGTCCTTGCCCGAGGCTACCCCCACCCCACCACATCCTCTGGGGATTCGGGGAACCCCTTTCTCCCCCCAGGGCAACATGTTGGCACTCACCGGGCAGAGCCTGTCCCCACGCGACTCCCACCCACCCACGCGTGTCCATCACCATGGCCAGGCTCCATCCGCTGCACAGAGCCACTCCCAATATCTGCCATTTGAAGCTTTTCCTTTATTTTAATGGCTTTGGGCACAATTCCCCACTGTGCTGTGATGGCAGAGGCCACCCCATTCCCTACTGGTGCCACCGGCCGGAGGGAGCTGTGCCACGGGGACCGCTGCTCCCCAATGCAGGGGATCCTGGGAGTGCCGTCCCCCGGGATGTGCGGGGGTCTGTCCTTTTTGTACTGGGATCCATTCCCTTCAACCACCAGCCCGGCTTCCCCCCTTTGAGTGTCTTCCCCCCAGCTCACAGCCATAAGGGGCCGCTCGGGCGATGGAGCCCCATCATCGCTTGAGAGAACTTAGTCCATTAATAATTCAAGGTTTGTTTGTTTGGATTTCTTCTTGTTTGCTTTGGTTTGGTTTTGTTTTGAAGAAATCCTGCCAGTTTGGAGCTGTTTTCTAACATGTCTGTGCTGCAGCCCACAACAAACAGCCACGCGGAGCTTGAAATCATCGTTCGCCGCCGAGATCATAAACTCGTCGCACAAGGCATCGTTTTGGTGGCGGCAGAGCGGTCGGGTGCCCGGGTAGACGAACCAGCAAATACTCCACAACTTGGTGGGTTATTACAGGCAAGAGATGTGTTTAATTGAGGTGCCGATGTGCAGCGTAGAAGTACCCTGGGAACAGATTTAGGGCTGGAAGCTGTTCTCAACAACAGCGCCGTTGATCTGGATGAACGCCGTGGGTACCAACGGGAGGAGAAGCTGCCCAGAGGCAGGTGCCATGCTCGCTGCCGAGCTGTTGCTCCTAATGTAGGTGTCAATACCCTGATTTAATAAGCTGAGCTTATTTTACTCCTTATATAAACAGATATTGCAGGGAGGATGCGTTAATGCGTGGATTAGCAGGGTTGGAAATCAGCGGGAGAAGCTTTAGACGTTTTGCCTCCACGTTTTTCATCACGATGAGGTTTTATGTCAAAGTAGTTGTTTTGCTATTTCCATAAATTCCTCGCAGTGATTGCGGTAGTTTTCAGCAATATTGGGAGTTTTGCTGCTGGATGGAGCGAGGAGGCTTTCATCAGAAGTGCTCCAGGACAGCTCTGTCAGTGCCGAGCTGCGCTGGAGAGAGACAGCAGCTTATAAAGTGGCTTCTAAACCATTTTGTCATCATCTTAAATTTGAGCAATAATTGATGTCGGTGGGTGGCAGAAAGGGTGATAATTGGTTCCTGTAAATCTTTTTAAGTGCATTAGCAGGCTATGTTCGTAACAAAATATCTAGAAGTTTCGCTGCGGATGCTCAGCTCTCGTGTCACTGTTTGTTTTCTTGGTCATGCTTTACGTTAAGGGCGTTTTTATAAATACCATTGATAAAAAATGAAGGTACAATTGTACATCTCCCAGGCAACGTGCGCCTGCAGGTGATGGGGTGGAGGTGGCTGAGGGAGCCCCAGGTGGTCTGGGCTGGTGGCCGAGTGATTGTCCATCATCCCCTGACCTTTGCCAAGGGGGTTTGGGACAGGACTCGGGATGCCCAGGGGAGCACCTGGCCCGCGACAGGGGTGGCTGGTGTCCCCATGGGTGTCTTGAGTGCGTGGGTGCTCAGCTCCCGGCTTTACGCAGAGGCAAATTGTGCTCCTCCCAAAGCGTCCTTCTGCACGGCGGTGCCTAAACTCACTTTTAGCATCTCAGCGGTGCTTTTTATCTTTGCCCTGCTTTCATTCTCCTGGGCTCCGAGGCAGGAAGGATCCTTAGCACAGTTTTGCCGAGGCAGGAGCCGAAACAGGCACGTTTGGAGTGACTGGCCCAGGGCGAGCTGGAGGGACAGGGAGCTGGAAGGAGGTCCCAGGAGCCCGTGGTCCCTGTGCCGTGTGTGAACAACCCTGTCCCATCAGGGAGCTGGTGTCCTATCACTCTCAGTTTTTCAAAGACACTAAGAGACAAGCCTACATCATCTCACTTTCCTTTTTTTTTCTTTTATAAGAAAAACAGTAATTTTGCTTGTTTATATATATTTTCACAGAAAAATAGACTCCAAGATTTGTAGCTTGTGAATCAGCTAATGGCCCAGCCTGCAGTCCTGATGGCTGTTTGTTCGTGAGCTGGTTTATCTCCAGGTATCCTCTGCAGGGTAAAAGGATTTATTGTTTCAGTAAATTGATTTTAGTGGAGCTCACTTTAGTCAGAAATTGGTCTCCGTTTTGTGAAAGGTGCCTCTCCACCTCTTTTTTTTCTCCCCGCGCAGCGAGTCGGCTCACACCACGGCAAGGAATAGCTGAGAATTCATTTAGTAGAAGAATATTGCTCCTTCATGCCACATAAATTACGATATTACAGAAACAATTATAACGGAGAGCGGCATTGTGCAAAGGAGTGTGCCTAGTGGTTTTCCCAGACCCAGTGCTGTGGCTTCCGAGGCAGCCCAGCTCCTTTGGGTTAAAATATTTAAATCCTGTGTTTCAGCTGTGGTATGGGTAGTTGCTCCAAAGTTCAGGGGAGCTGAGGTGCGTGGGGTTGTGGCAGGCACCTTGGGAGCCCCCCCAGGGCTAACAGGGATGCGGGGTGGCTGCGGAGCTGCGGGGATCGTGGCAGATCCCAATGGCAGAGGTATAGGGAAGCGTTTTCTGCTGGGAGCAAAGTTCAAAAGAAAGGCTGGGTTCCTACTCGTTCTCCCTTCCCGAATCAGATCTGGAGACCTCCTGCAGTGCGTCGTCATCTGGCATCTCTTCTCCTCCTCCATTTCCAAACCAGAGTCCCCCTTCTCCTCCAGGGGATGCTTCCTTTGGCTGGGTACCTGCTGCCCACCAGCACCCTGCTCTGGGATGGGAGAGGATAGTACTTTTCCAGCTGGGATGGGGTGGGAGGCAGTGCTCCATGGCGTTTGAGTTGTACGTTATGGGAATTATTGTAGCAGGAGGCCCTTTTTGCTAGCCAGGATAGGAGCAAGGGGAGTTCACTGCGGTGTGAAACCCTATAACCTGGCCCAAAGGGACCAGGGCTGGAGATTGTAATGGATATACCTTTAAATTATTGTAACCCATGAGTTGGCTTGCATGTTAAAGGAATTACTGTAGCAGGAACCAATGGAGGACAAACCTTACAAGAAGCAGCGCAAATGCAGCAGTGACCTGACCTGAGCTGGCGTTGGTGCCCAGTAACTCCACACAACGCACCACCTCTGCTGTCCTGAGTGACCACCATAGCAGATGGAGCCCAAAGCCATGGACTAAATTAACTCAGTGGACATTTGTGGACATTTACGGCCACTTTACAGACATTCCACAGGGGTGGTCCATAGCCTAAGGGAATGATACCTGTGTATTATATCAAAGGATGGGAAGGGGGGGTGGTGGTTAATGGATAGTGTGGGACCTGAGCGTGGCGGAAATGGCATGGAATACGGGGTGGAGAATGTCATGGTTTCAGCTGGGATAGAGTTGACTTTCTTGCTAGCAGCTGGTGTGGGGCTATGTTTTGGGTTTGGGATGAGGATGGCGTTGATGGCACACTGATGGTTTTGGTTGTTGCTGAGCAGTCAAGGCCTTTTCTGCTCCTCACACCACCCCACCAGTGAGCAGGCTGGGGGGGACACAAGAAGTTGGGAGGTGACGCAGTTGGGATGGCTGACCCCAACTGACCAAGGGGATGGGTAGAGTCCACAGTCCCAGTGATGGTCTCAAGTGTGAATTACTCACTGGGTGTCACTGGATTTCTTTGTTGTAGCCAAGATCAGTATCTGGGCCTTTGCTCTTCCTTCCCTGGGGACAATAATGGTGTCACTTGTGCATGTATACAGGGAGTGTTTTGGTGGCATATTTTTTGTTTTGCTATTTAGCTGGCCATGATCAATACAGACAGCTTTTTCGCAGCCAAAAAGATGACAATTTTATGAATGGAGTTTAATAGCACAAACTTTCTATGATGCAGAAGGAGATAAATGGAGCACAAATGGAAAACGCACTTCACCCCCAGGCCCCATTGTTTAGTGTTTCATACGCGATTAATCGCTTCATCCCCATCAAGTGCAATTGTCAATTCAATAAGCTCCGAGGTATTCTGAATGGCGCTTGGCAAACAAATTCCTAATGTAATTACATCTAAATGGAGTGTGAGAGCGCGCGTGTGTGCGGGAGGGAAGGAGAGATCTATATTTTTCGATGTAGCGGTGTAACAAGCACATGGCACGTAGGATGATAAGGAAACCCCATGAAAGGGCTGCTCTTGCTCCAGTGTGAGAATTTGGGTATCGGAGGGGACTTTCTCCCCGGGTTTCAGCTGGTGATGCTGAGGGCTTCGCTGCGGGTGGGAAGTGCAGGAGGTGGGATGGGAGCCGGTTCTTTCCACTCAAGGTGAAAGGGGAACGGTGGCGATGCCAGCGCGATCCTGACCCTGTGGGCAGGTCAGGGTCATGATTCCTGTGGAAACCCCCCTCCCTTTCCTTCCTGGCGCTGCCTGCAGCTGCTGTCTCTGGCTGCCCGCTCCCCTCTGCATGGGGCGGCTCTAGAAAGTGCGTGGGAAAAGCACCAGGAACACTTTAATGATCATTTTCATAAAATCATAGAATCCCTAGAATGTTTGGGGTTGGAAGGGGCCTTAAAGACCATTCAGTGCCACCCCCTGCCCTGGGCAGGGACACCTCCCACCACACCAGGTTGCTCCAAGCCCCGTCCAACCTGGCCTTGAACCCCTCCAGGGATGGGGCAGCCACAGCTTCTCTGGGCAACCTGGGCCAGGGGCTCACCACCCTCACAGCAAAGAATGTCTTCTCAATATCCAATCTAAATCTCCCCTATTCCATTGTAAAACCATCCTCCCTTGTCCTGTGGCTCCCTGGAGCCTTCTCTTCTTCAGGTTGAACCCCCCAACTCTCTCAGCCTGTCCTCCCAGCAGAGGGGCTCCAGCCCCCGCAGCATCTCCGGGGCTTCTTGGCTTTTGCTTTCCAGAAGAGCAGAGAGGGCAGAGCCTGAAGTGTTGGGAGAAAGGGAATAACTGCAGGCTGACACTCGGGTGCCCAGGGTCACGGTCACGGCTGCAGACTTGAAACACTGGCCAAGAGCAGAATATTTTTGTGGGCTTGTTTAATGCTCGCATGAAGTCATGGCTTGTGGCTCTTCATGGAGCAAGTGCAACTCGGGTGGTGGGTTTGTAAAGGGACACCATTAAGGCAAAAATATGGCTCTGACTTTTCCTGTAACCCGCTCCCTGCCATGTTGCATCCAACCGGCATGATGCCAAGAGCAAACCGCAGGCTCTGTCCTGGCTCTGGGGCTCGCTGTGCCAGCGTGGGATGCTTCACATCGCTCAGCCCTGGGCAGCCTGTGCCAGCCTGGGGCTCTGCAGGGATCCTGCGCCCGTTGCTGGGGCTGCTCTGTGATAAAAACAGGTATTGTCAGGTTCCTCGGCGTGTTGTGGCACAGCAGCCCGAGCGCTTGAAAGGGCTGCGATAGGGAACAGTGTTGTCTGTCTTAGATGGTATCTCAGACTCGACACAGACATGTAAAATGCCAGGCTGGCTGTTTGCAGAGACTTGTCAAGCCAAGGGAAACCGTGCCAATGCGAAACATCGGGGAAGAGCTTAAAAAGGCAGACAATGGTATGTTTGCTTGCCGAGCTCGCCTACGGGTTGCTTTCCCCCTTGACAGAGTTTTTCAGCTGGTCCGCGGCCTTCAGGGGGAAGGTGCAGCCTCTGCTGCCATCATCCAGCTGTAGAGGCTGGGAATGCTGCCCGAGACCCCCATGTCCTGTCCCTCCCCAGTCCCAGGGGCCTGGGACAGGGATGTCACACTGTGGCTTGAGAGATGTCCAGGGTGGCAAATTTCACACTTAATATTTAAAGAATAACTGCTTCATATTAGTACTTCCTTAAGCCTTTTTTTCCCCTTCTCTACTCATAAATGAGATTTTTTTTTTTCTCCCGTTGCCTTGCAACAAGGAAGGTGGACAGCAGCGCGGGGCAGGCTCCTCCACTCTCTGGTGCTTTCGGGAGCATCCTGGCCATCATCATGGATAATACACACAAATGAAATGCAAAGGTTAAGTGTTTCGTATTGCCTCCTGCTGGTATCTCCGTCCCCATCTCTGTGCCTTCCCCAGTGATGAAATAGAGCCCACGGGGAGATGAGGTGCAGCGGGGGCTTAACTCCACCTCTCGCCCCTCACGGACAACCTCAGCCCAGCTGCTGACAGATCTTTTTCCTTCTTTTTTTCCTTACCTGAGGTGACCTCATGTTGCGTTTGTGACACTGGGATCTTTGTGCGTGGTTAAGAGGCAACTTTGGCAGCAGCATCCCCCTTGTTGCGGTGGCTGGGTATCCCGCTGCTGGGGGTTGCTGCTCTGAAAAAGCCTTTTTCTGGTTATTGGACTCATATTCCTGGTTGTCAATCTGGAGAAACCTCTGGTAAATCCACCTCAGCCACTTCTTTCCACTAAAGATCCTGGTACGGGAGGGAATAAAGCACGACACAGCAGTGTCTGACCTTCTGATTCCACTAAACCCAACCGGGGGAAAAAAAAACTTTATTTGTCCTCAATTTCAGCATTTGGCTTCACTTTTACAGTTCCGTTTAATTGGCTTTAAAAGGGTCAATTTTCAGTCTTAACAATTAAAGCATTGACTTTGTGTTGCCAAAGCTTGTCTGAGCCCTCGCTGCAGAAAGCATCTTTGCAAAACTTGTCTCCTTGAACATTTAAACTGTCAGACCTAATTATCCGCATTGCTTCAGCTGAATGGGTTGCTTTCCTCTCAGCCAGCAGCAATATTTTGTTACTGTCTATGAAACATAAACGGCATCCCGAGTTGGAAGCAGCCGTTTTCTCAATCGCCGCTCGTACGGTCACCGTCGATTTGCCTCTTGAGTTGCCATGTAAAATGCTCAGCCCTTTGCAAAACTTTGCCTGAAGGTGGATGGGCTCCCACGCTGGAGCGTCATCAGTGTCTTCTTCTGCCTTGCAGAAAAGCCCGAGCTGGATGAGATCACCCTGGAGCGAGTGCTGGAGGAGCTGGAAACCATGTGCTACGAGAACATGAACATCGCCATTGAAACGGAGGAGGGCTTGGGCATCGAGTACGACGAGGACGTGGTGTGCGACGTCTGCCGCTCGCCGGAGGGGGAGGACGGCAACGAGATGGTCTTCTGTGACAAGTGCAACGTCTGCGTGCACCAGGTGAGCCCTGGGGGACAACGGCAGGTTTGGGCTGGCTGCACATCACTCTGCGGTATCATCCTCTGGGTTCCTTCCGTCCCCACTGCCCCCATCCCCTGAGCTGCTGTTGACCCCCGGTAAGCTTTCCTGATGGATTCCCAGTGCATCTCCAGCGGAGCGAGGATAGTAAATGGGGTCTTGGATAGCTGAACACAGCAAACTTCCTTTTCTTACTTTCTTAGCCCCAACCCTTCATCAGTACCCCCAGAAATACACAACCAGAGGCTGAAAACAGCTTCCCGTGAGCTTGCTTTGCCCCCTCCTCCTTATTCTCTGGTCTCTCTGATATTTTATTTTATGCCTCCTCTTCCATTAATGTGCTTATTCTTCTTTCTTTACTCCATTTTTCTTTATTAAACTGCAACCATGGGACCTTTAGCACCCAGGGGTGACCAGCTGGTGTGTGGCGCTGGCTGGTGGGCTGGGAGGGATGCGTGTCTGTGGCCCTGCACTTGCCGGAGGGGTGGGCAAGGACCTCCAGTGTCCTCCACAGCCTTATACTGGGGGTAGCAGGACCTTGCAGCTCCACTGGCCCTGCCTCACATCGCAGGGTGTCTGTCCCAGCTTCCCTGCTGTATGCCTGTAGGATTTCATTTTATTTTGCTGCCTGGAGGAAAATAATTTTATTTTTAGAAGTGAATGCAAATGCTTCAAGCCCTTGCTGGGGGGTGGGGGGGTGCCTATGGGCTCCTGCGCTTGAGAAAACCTTGACAAGGAGAAGGCAGCGGTGTGAGGGTCTCCCCAGGTCCCATGGGCATCCCGGGAGGTTTTGCTCATCGTGTTTCGAGGGGAAGCACCGTGTGGTGCTGGGACAGTGGTGGCAGCTCCTGGGCTTCACCCCCTGTGTGAAAGGTTTGGGTTTTTGTTTGGTTTTTTTTTTCCTCTGAAGAGAGCCATTTGCTCATCTTTTGGGCAGCTTTTCCATCAGCGCTTCCTGGAGGTGGGAGAGCGTTGGCGATATCTATAGTTGCGGGAGGTGGGTGTTTTGAATGGTTTCCATCAGTGAATCAGGTTCAGGGTTGGGGTTGGGTTTTTTTTCATGTGTGCTGGGTTTTGTTTGGTTGTTTGGTTTTTTTTTTTCAACAGGCCCAAGTGGCGATGTCAGGCCGTGAGCTGACACGTGCCGGTGGGCAGGGGCTCGGGGGGAGGCAGGCAGCGTTGGGGGGCTGCTGTGGGGACGTACGGACCCCGTCCATGGATCATGGCATCCCATGGGCTCCGCTTTCAGCAGTATCCCCGGTGCTGGCTGCAGAGGGATATGTGGCGGGATGGATTTCAGGGCTATGGAAAGAAAAAGGAGATTTTTCCGTTGTTTTCAGGGAGCAGAGTCCAGCCCTAAGCCCAGTGCCAGCCCATAAGCTGCCTGTGATTTAATCTCTGCCCTGATTTACACCCTAAGCCACAAAGTCCAGAGCCACAGCGCAGGGTGTTAGGTGGCATCATGTTTCTTATCTACCCTGCCCCGTGCCTTTGCCAGCCACACATCTGAAACTTGTTGGGGATGATGCTTTCCTGTGGGCATCTGGGTGCCGATGCCACGGACTTCGTGTGGAGAGGAGCTGGGGTGCCGCGGGACAGGGCCGGAGCAATGCCTCATCCTCCTGCATCCCGGGGTTGTGCTCAGACACACGTTGGTGGCTGATGGTGCTGGAAGGGTTCATTGTAATTATCTCTTCTGCGTAACACCAAGCCACAAGGCTTGCTATTAATTAATTCCAATGAAGCGTAGCTTTTGGAAAACACATGCAGTTTTAAAATTTTGAGCGAGGAGGAATCTTCTCATGGTATTAACGTTGCACTTCTCTTTAGCACGGGGATGATCCGTCTCCAGCTTCCAGCCACCGCCCCGTGGTCCTGTCATTACCGCATCCCTGGTGTGGGGACACGGCCGAGCCCTCCCACTGTTCCGTGGACCACACCAGGCTTTTCTGTGGCTCAGCATCCTCCCCGCTTTTTTTTTGCATCCCCTTCTCGGTGATGTTGCACCCGTGACAGGCGCAGCGATAAAAATAGCTGCTCTTCTCCTACTCAGCATTGCTTTGGCTCCGTGTTCCTGGAGCACCTTCTGGCTGGTGCTGGACTGGGAAAGCATGTGTAGGTGATAACCCACCTCATTTCCAGAGCTGCCCCTTCTCTGGGACAGAAACCCTGTAGTATTTGCTCCTCGGAGCAGAATTGCACCTTCAGCTGCTCTAAAACCTCTAGGAATAAATAACTTGGAGCCAGGACTCTGCTAGAGATGCACACCGCGTCATAATTCCTGTTCTCCCCTGGATTTTGAGATCAGTCTGCCAGTTTATTCTCCTGGTAGTACGTACCAGGTTGGTTTTTGTCTGGTACTAAATCAGATGTTTTATAAAACTCTGTTACAGAAATGATTTATCTGTCAGATTTGGAGGCGCGTGAGACACACAGTTAAGCGTCTCTGAACCGCGTAGACTGGCAGCAATGATATTACCTCCCTTAGTTCCTTATTATCTCAATAATCTGTTCATGAAGTGCCTTTTTCCCCTTGGAAATCACTATCGGAGTCAATTTGTGCTTTGGGGCAACCTAAAGCCTTGTTATCAAGTCTATTCTTGGCTAGGAAAGACTGAGGATATGCTTTTCGCACGCTGGCGCATCTCCTCCTGCCCCCTCTGCCCCATCCCCACCTGCAGCACTGTTGCTCACCGTGATGGTGACCTGCAGCAGCAGGGTGAAAAGCTCCTCTTTTTGGGGGGTAAACTTCAAAAAGTGGAATTAACAAATGCCTGGGCTCAGTTTACAGCCCTGGGGGTCCTTATCGGCACTGCCCGCCCGCCTTTTGGAGGGACGTCGGAGCAGCCAGATCTAGAATTAATTACATCGCCTCGCTTAAAATAGTGACACAGTCTCACATCAGCGCCCAAGGCGGTTGTCTGCCACTCTCTGAAAAGCCTTTAAGTGTGAGTTATCAGGACCTGACGATTAAAAACTGTCTACTTTTAGTAGGAGCTGTTTAATACAGTCATAAGTTACAGCCAAAGTGGAAAGTATTTTATCATCATCATTATGTGATACGGCTTATCATTTGGCTCTTCCCCAAGTACAGAAGAGAAATATTTATGAAACGCTTTGGCTTCTCCGCATCCTGTGCAGTCGTAGCAGGTCGGGGAGCTCCGTGGGTGACCCAGGTCCTTTAATTCTCACTCTCTTGGCTGTAGACTTGTCCTTAGGATCACAGAATCATAGGGATCATAGAATCATAGTTTGCGTTGGAAGAGACCTTTAAAGGCCATCTAGTCCAACCTCACTGCAATGACCAGGGACATCTTCAACTCGATCGAGTTGCTAAAAGCCCTGTCTAACTTCACCTTGAATGTTTCCAGGGCTGGGGCCTGTGCCACCTCTCTGGGCAACCTGGGCCAGGGGCTCACCACCCTCACAGCAAACAACTTCTTCCTATATCTCCCCTCTTTGAGTTTAAAACCATTCCCTCTCGTCCCATGGCTCCCCTCCCTGATCCAGAGTCCCTCCCCAGCTTCCCTGGAGCCCCTTGAGGGACTGGAAGGGGCTCTAAGGTCTCCCTGGAGCCTTCTCTTCTCCAGGCTGAACCCCCCCAGCTCTCTCAGCCTGTCCTCCCAGCAGAGGGGCTCCAGCCCTCCCAGCATCTCCGGGGCCTCCTCTGGCCCCGCTCCAGCAGCTCCGTGTCCTTCTGCTGTTGGTGCCCCAGAGCTGGAGGCAGCACTGCAGGGGGGTCTCCCCAGAGCAGAGCAGAGGGGCAGAATCCCCCCCCTCGCCCTGCTGCCCACACTGCTGGGGATGCAGCCCAGGCTGCGGGGGGGTTCTGGGATTCTGGGCTGCCAGTGCACATTGCCAGCTTGTGTTGAGCTTCTCATCAACCAACACCCCAAATCCTTTTCTTCAGGGCTGCTCTCCATCCCTTCATCCCCAGCCTGGATTGTTACTGAGGTTGCCCCAACTCATGTGCAGGACCCTGCACTTGGCCTTGTTGAACCTCATGAAGTTCACATGGGCCCACTTCTCCAGCCTGTCCAGGTCCCTCTGGATGGCATCCCATCCCTCAGGTGTGTCAAACACACCACACAGCTTGGTGTCATCCACAAACTTGCTGAGGGTGCAGTCAATCCCATTGTATGTCATTGATGAAGTTACTGAACAGTACTGGTCCCAATATGGACCCCTGAGGGACACCACTTGTCACCAGTCTCCATCTGGACGTTTAGCTGCTGACCACTTCCCTCTGGATGTGACCATCCAACCAGTTCCTCATCCACCAAACAGTCCACCCATCAAAGTCCTTCCTCCTTTAGATTTATTGTCCTTTAGATTTACTGTCCTTTATGGTTCCTTCCTTCTCATTTATATTCATGACTATTGGTTTCCCTTTTTTACCTTTCGGTAGTTTATTTTCGCTTCCCCTTTAGGCTGCGTTGGGTGTGTAACCAGTGTGGCCATCTTTCTCAATTGTGGGGTTGTGGCTTTTCAGCCCTCAGCTGCCTCAGAGGTTTTCTCCCCAAGGCAATTCTTACTTCTCTGAGTTGTTGTGGCTCTGGTAGCTGCTGAGGAACGGGCAGGAGATGAGTGGGCAGATGCCCACACCGCAGAGCTGCTGGTTGAGGGGGCTCTGATGGAGCAGCCTGGTTGCTCCCCCTGCCCAACCTGGAGCCAGGCGGGTGCTTGGCCTGATACTCAGCACATTTGTAGACTTAGCTTTTAACTAAAACCCAGGACATACTGATATATGAGTATCCATGTGAAAATACTGATGGTAGGAAGGAAGGAAGAACTTAACCTCCTGTCTGTGACTGTGGAGCTGCTTTACATCTGTTTATTATCAGGTTGTCCAGATGTGGTGGCCATAAGCCAACAGTAGTGTAAAAGGTGTGAGTGAAGGAGGAGGCCCTGGAGGATGCTCTGGGACTAACCCTCCTCCCTCGTCTCTGTGCAGGCGTGCTACGGCATCCTGAAGGTGCCCATCGGGAGCTGGCTGTGCCGGACCTGTGCGCTCGGGGTCCAGCCCAAGTGTCTACTGTGCCCAAAGAGAGGGGGAGCACTGAAGCCCACCCGGAGCGGGACGAAATGGGTCCACGTTAGCTGTGCCTTATGGATACCTGAAGTAAGATGTTTTCCACCCTCCTCTTGACAGCGCGGGTGGGCATGGGCCTGGTTTCAAGTCTCAAGTTCGAACATCTTGTTCATTAATGGTCTAAATGTCAAGTCCAGTTTGGCTCATCAAGCTGTGCCGAGGTCGGAGCTGCGATGCCGGTTGGTCATTGGGCTGTGTGTTTAATTAGCAGCCAACGGGCACCCTGTTAGGGGAGGACAAAGAGGTGGGGTGCAAGGTCACAGAGGTGGGGGGCATTCACAGGACCTGCCTGGCCAGGGTAAAGCTTATTTCACGTGCCCATCTGAGATACACAGCAATGTCCAAATGAAGAATTAGTTCAGAGAAAACACATGATTTTTTTTCCTTCCATTTCATCCAGATTTGTTTACAGGTTTGGGGGTTTGTTTGTTTTTTCCCCATATTATGAGCGACCCTGAAAAATAACAAATAAAAAAATCCATCGCTCATTCAGACTGCCACAGACATCCCCCTGTAGGAGATTTGGGATGGTAACCGGTATTTACAGCTTGTCTTCTGTTCCGTGACCAGGTTAGCATTGGATGTCCTGAAAAAATGGAACCCATTACGAAGATCTCACATATCCCAGCAAGCAGATGGGCTTTGTCCTGCAGCCTCTGCAAGGAGTGCACTGGGACGTGTATTCAGGTACGTAACACGGTGCCAAAGAAACTCAGAGCTCCGGGGTTGTGCCTGTAATAGCCACTGGAGATTCTCAAGATGTTGGTGGACACGATCCAGGCAAGGCTTATTCCCGCTCTCAGTAAACCTAATGACAGGGAGCACAAGAGCCCATCAGACATCATTAGGTGTTGTTTGCAATCATTTAATGTATTGAGTGCTAGGAATCTGGATTAACTTTCTTTGCATAACGCAGTGATGTTGCTGTAGTGACGCTAATTACCGGGACTGCAAATGACCTTGGTTTGAAATCAGGAGCCTCCAGCAGACAGGCTTGGCATAGGAGCCAGGAAGGTGAGATCCTCGTGAGATACGTAGCCCAAGTATGTCCCAAACCAGTGGGGGTTGGCTGGGAAGCTGTTGAGTTGGGGGAATATCGGGAAACCCTGGGATTAGGTGGTCCTCACTAGCCTGCTGGCTTGGAAAATAGAGTATTTACTGCGTATTGCATTCCCACGTTTTCTCCGCACCTAAGCAGGCTGCTGCAGCCATCTGCCTGCTTGCTCTCCCCGCAGCAGCAGCGTGCTGACGAGGGCATGAGACGTTCTCATTTCAGACCAAAAGCAGGACGCTCTGGGCTTTCCTATTTCAAAAGCGGGACAGAGTTTCCTGGGCCGTGGTGTCTTTTCCCAGAGAGCAAAGAGCAGAAGCTCCCATCCGAAACGCAGCGTGCTCCGTGTGAGAGCACCTGGGGAGCTTTGCTGCTCGTCTGCATCCGATGATTCCCCCTGATTCCCACTGCTCTGCCAGTGTGATGTCCCTGGGGACAGGCTGGGGGACCTGCTGCTCCACAGTGCCGGTGCCTCTTGCTTTCATTGGCACACCAGGCATCGAAGCAGCCTTGGCACGCAGGGGCGGTTGGAATAGCCATTAAGCTTTGAAAAATAGGGAGAAAGTTTGGGATGTGTATCAATCCTGACTGACCAGCTCCTGTGCAGCGATGGGAGCTGCACCTCGGAGGTCGGCATAGGCAGCAGAGACTGCTGGGGACCAGAAATAGCTGGCTGGTTGCAGAAGGGAGATAGGAGTAGGAGGTCTGCAGGTTCCGCTGCATTTGTGCAACTGCCTTGCGTTTAATGCTGTAAAAGGGAGCTGTTTAAAAGCAATCCCCTTAGCCTGAAATGAAATCTCACAATACTTCTTTAAATCTCTAGCGTTGACTCACTTCTTTTTTGATGGCTCTGGGTGGATCTGCTTATTCACCCTGCCAGATGGAGATACTGTGTCATAACGGCAACCGCTTTCAAAGAACGGAAGGGCAGGGAAGGAGGCAAACAGGCTTGGCAGCATCAAAAAGAATTCAGCTTCTCACAGGCTTCATCCTCATAGCACCGGCATGTCACGGGAGCTGTGAGATCCCTGGGACTGGATGGATTTGCATTAAAGGTCACCTGAGATGGAACAGGAGCTTTATTGTCTCCTGTGCCGGCAGCTCATGGTTTATAAGTCTCCACAAGATTGTCACCGGAGCATTTGCCGAGGCCACCCTAAGCACGCTCAGGATGGTTTGGCTTCAAGGAAAAGAGGGAGAAGGGGAAAACAAAGCAGGCAGTGCCTTTTTTTAAGGATTTATGGGGTAAATCAGTGAATTCACCCATAGATAAATAAACACGCTCGGTACTCATCAGCGGTGCAGAGCTCTGTTTTGAAAGCTTATGTTTATGGAGCATATTTTTGATTACTGCCTGTTTATACAGGTGTAATCTAACTACTTTTGTCAGCATTTCGGGTTTGTGACCCAGCTCTGAAAGGAGGAGGTTGTTTTCTGTTAAAGCGCTGAGCTTTTCTCCTTGGCAGGGGGAATCGGGTGCTCCAGGCGCGGCAGGCCTGGGGAAGGAGGGATATTGCTTCCAGGAGGTTTTTTTTCCAAGAGACTGGTTCGAACTAGGCTTTGCCGAAATGGGAGGTGAACTCTGGAAGGCAAGCTGGAGGAGCAGAGGACCATTATCCCAGAGGGACGTGGGAATGCTCGGAAGCAGCACCGCTGCTTAAGAAAACACCCACCTCGACCACGTTTGCAGAGATCAGGGTGAGGTGATTTTGCGTAAGAACATTTCCACATCGGAGTATTTTTCCCTATCCAAATTTGACCCTCAAAAGGGAAAAAACCCAGGGAAGCCTGAGAAAGGGCTCCCCGCCGCTCTCCATGCCTCTGCCCTTGCTTTTCCAGTACAGAGCTGTGAACCCCGTGTAAGTCGGCGCGGCTGTAGTTGAGCTGGAGCTCCCGGAGGCTGGGCAGGGATGCAGCCCTGGAGGCACACTTTCCCCGGCTCCCCTTAAGGGGAAATCATGACTTCATGGCGGTTCTTGTGGTCAGACATCAGGGGATGCCAAAGACTGCTCAGCATCCAGCAGGAATTTCTCGTTTGCATTGCTGAAATGGCAAAGAGAGTGCCAGGAGCAGGGCTCCGACATCGCCTGAGTCCCGGCCACGGTTGCTTGGGACCCGGCTCCCTCCTCCCCAACTCCCTTCTCGCTTGTCAGAGCAACTGGAAGAGCTCACCAAGGCCTTTCAACGCAGCGCTAAATGCCAGCTCTCTGTTAGTTGCTGGCAGGCTTCTCCAAAGGGCATGATCTTCCGCTGTCATCGTCTCCCAGCTTTCTTTTGTTGTTTTTTGGAGACAAAGCCCTGAGAAGTTGTCCTGCACCGCTCACTCGTTCATTATCCCTCCTCTGCCCGCTGCTGCCAGCTCCCCTTGGGCTGCTCGTGCCACTGGTCCCCATCCACTGGGATAACTGGTGTGGTGGTTCCCGGACCTGTCGTCCGATTGTGCCTGGAGCCCTGAAAACTTACAGCTTGACATGGGGGGAAGAGCAGCGTGCGTGCACCGCGCAGCGCCCACACCGTCCTCAGCCCCGCATCCTCCGAGGGTGCCTGTGATGCTGAAATCGCCTGTTTCGGCTGAGAAGCGTTACCAGGATCCAGACCATCTGCGGTCACTAGAAAACACGTGGTGGTTTTTGTGAGGGCGCAGAAGTGTTGTGGCTGATGGCTTGGCCGGAGTTCAGCACCGGTAATTAATTTTTCCTTCCTGAGTTCCCCTCGCAGTTCTGTTGGAGGAGCCGCTTCCTTCCCCTCTGGCCCCAAATGGCAACAGAGCAGCAATGTAAAGCTGGTAAACTCCTTGGCAAATAAATTCATCCCTTTATTTCTTCCCAATAAGAGTGGTTAGAGGACTAATTAACAGCCCACGTTAATCTCTGATGCGGTTTGCACCCTCTCTCTCGGAATTCTGTTTGGGGATGGATTTGCCTGGATAAGCAAAGTGTGCTGATATCCCTGAATGAAAGGTGCTGTCAGATAATGAAGCACAGTCAATAATGAAGCGGACTTGGGGACCGCGCCAGTCTTTTGAGCCTGGTTTATTCTGCGTGGCAGATCCCTCCCTCCCTCACAGAGCAGCTTTGTTCCAGCGCCGTTCTGGGGTGGATCAATATGTTTTTATTGTCAGTTTATGCAAGGTCCTTGGGTAACTGCGGCCGACCAGGTACCTTTCTTTGTTGCCCTGTCAGCCGAGCTGCCTAATTATTTTCTGTTCGCATTTTGGGCACGGTTTCTGACAAGTACCGCTTGCCATCTGTCAGAGGAGAGATCCAGAATGGGTGTCATTCCATTTGCTTTATTCCTAAAGTGGAGTGATGGTCGTGCCTGTTGGCGGGACGTTGTCCTGGCAGAAGCCACAGCCGTTTTGCTGATGCCATTATTAGCACTGGTGACAGAAACAGGAGGGAGGGGACATGGCTGCGTGGCTTTCCTTAGCTCTCCTAGTTCATCAACGGCGATGAGTCCTCCGTGTCTGCTTTCTCTGCCGTAGATCTTTGTGTCCGTAACAGCACAAAAGGATGCTGTAGGCTGAAGCACCCCAGGCTGTTACAACAGAACAGCCAGGATGGAGCATATCAGGAGTACATCAAGAGTACATCAGGAGCTCCGTAGCTCCGTATAGTACCATTACTGTCTTGGACACCAAAGAAGAAAGCTCAATCACAGACACCTCCAGCTGGCAAAAGCCTCCGACCTGAAAGCTCTTCCCACCTCCTTGCATTAACGCTTGCCCCGTGGCTGCAGGAGCGAGCGCTTGCGCTGTAAAAGCCAGTGCCTGATAATACTGCCTGCACCAAGGAAATCGGGGCGCTGCAAGTCAGGCTGGGCTCCCTCCATCCCTCCTTCATTACCAGAAATATATACTTGAGAACGGATCCGGTGTTTGTGCCGCGTGGGTGGCTGGGACAGGGCTTGTCCACTGGGATGGCCATGGCAGGAACCCGCTGACCACCCCAGATTTTTGCACGCTAGGAGCTATTTTCGCGAGCGATTTCAGGCTGGCATTAGGACAGATATAAAGAGGGTAAGTGGGGGGGTAGGAGTTAATAATCTTCTTGCCTTTGGTGCCTGCAGGAGTTAGTGCCCAGCATGGCTGGCCGGAGCTGTGGCAGGGGCTGCATCCAGCTCTTCCCGCTGGTTTCGGAGGCTTTGGAGCAGGGCCTGGAGAGCCCTGGAAGTAGAGGACTTGGACACCGCTTGCCGACGCTTTTCTTGGCCCTGGCAAGAAAGCAAGTCTCTCGCTTTCATAAGCAGCAGCGGGTTCATAAACAAAGTCAAGGGAAAATAGCTAAAAGCAGCAATGTCAAAAGTTCACACGCTGGGTGACTGAGCAAGAACTCGGGGCTGAGGGGACGAAGGTAAAAAGCCATAAAACTTCTGTTCCTCAACTACTACCAGAGTATTGTCATATTTTTTTTCTCTTTTTGAGAATTGAAGTGCAGTAAAACTCTGCAGCATCCCAAATACTTTGTCATCAACATCCAGGAAATTTCACGTGCCTCCGCCTGGTCCTTCAGGCCACGACTGCATCTTCATCCCCTACAAGAACAAGTCTTCTATAAACGCTGAAATATGGTGCCTACAGTAATCGGCCACTTAAAGTGTCTCATTATTGCAATTTAACTGGTCATTAGCAGCTGGAATAGACTGATTTCTTATGGGTTATGGTTGAAATAATTACCTGGCACTCTGAGCCATTAAAAACCGGTTAATGAGGAGAGGGGGAGAACGTACTGTCGTGGACACAGGCACAGCACTGGCTGGCGGGGTGGTCCTCTGTAGGAAACCAGGCTGAGATTTGTTGTTTGTGGGATCCAAAGTTGTTTAAGCATGAGATAAGTGAGGGAAATGGTTAAAAAATTAATTTGATACAAGTCTGACAACAGTCTGGCCACTGTACTAGTTCTAGAAAGTTCATTTCGTGATGTTTTGCTCTGTGTATGTTGAGTTGCCTTTTTTATTTTTTTACTTTTTTAATGGACCTATTAGAGGCCGTATGATTTCCAGAGGAGAAAGACGTCGTGCTCTGGGAGTGTTGGCTGCTTCTGAGATACCACGTTCACTCATAAACCTTGACGTGTTCTGCATGCTTTCACTAAAAACGGCAGATTAGCTTTAGATGTGGTAACAGAGTGGAGGAGTTTAAGGGTGAAATACAGGTGAAAACTTCTCCATCAGGAGAAATCCATTGACAGTCTTTGAGCATCCCATTGGCCCGTGATGGTGTCTATGGCTGTTGGCATGTCTTGTTGGAAGAACCACTGAAAGCTCCTGTTGACGGTAGGTGAAAGATGAGCAGGGCCTGTCACAGAGGAGGGTTAAAGCAGGTAAGATGGGAAGGTGCTCGCTGATATTTGGTCAACCTTGGGTTTCTTCTGCTTGGGTTTATGGTGTGGCTATGTAAGACTTGGGCAATACAGGCGTTCCTCCATAAGGAGTGCCTGTTGTGGAGCATCCGTCTCTTCATGGTAGGTGTTGTCATTCAGATGGGTGTCACAGCTTTTGTAGTAAGCCTTGTGGTCCACTTGCTAAGCAGCTCCCCCACCGATGATGCTTTGGCCTGGACGTTAAGCCCTGTCCTTCTCCCTGCAGTGCTCCATGCCCGCCTGCGTCACCGCGTTCCACGTCACCTGCGCCTTTGACCACAACCTCGACATGCGGACTATTCTAGCAGACAATGACGAAGTCAAGTTCAAGTCCTTCTGCCTTGAGCACAGCACCGGTGCCACCAAGCTGCCCGAGGAGGCACGGACAGAGCCTGACCAAGCCCAGCTGGACTTGGAGAAGGTCACGCTGCGGAAGCAGAAGCTCCAGCAGCTGGAGGAGGACTTCTATGAACTCGTGAAGCCTTCGGAGGTGGCAGAAAACCTTGACTTAAGCGAATCACTGGTGGATTTTGTCTACCAGTACTGGAAGCTGAAGAGGAAAGCAAATTCCAACAAACCGCTGCTGACACCAAAAACAGATGAGGTGGACAACTTGGCCCAGCAAGAACAGGATGTTCTCTACCGACGCTTAAAGCTCTTCATGCACCTCAGGCAAGACCTGGAGAGGGTGAGTACAGCTTTTCCTTCAATGGTGTACCCAGATGCTCCATCAGGGCTGCTTTAATGTGTGCTGGCACCTGCAGACAGAACAAGCCCTGTTCCCTCTTGACTCAGTTCAACTCCCCGAACAGTTGCATCCCTTCAGCTAGAGCATTATTCAGGAGATGAGGAGCACATACTCATCTCCCCACTTCCCCTTATCCCCAGGCGAGCCTTTTGAAATGTGGTGGATCACATGGACCATCCAGTCGGCTCCAGTGCTCAGCATGTGCATGTCATCGCTGCCAAAATGCTGACACTGATGAAATAAGTTAGTGGTGGTCTCAGCCGGGGGTTCAAAAGAGCAAATGTCTGCGGGGAGAGGTGCATCGGCGGGACCGGGTGGCTGGGAGGCAGATGATGCTGCAGCTTCTATCCACTTCATCTTAATAGTCTCAAACCACAAACTTATCCTGTGCTGCCCCTCAGATGCTTTCCAGCAGCAAAGCACAGGAACACTTGATTTATTTACTTACATTAAACATCAAAGACGAGCGAATGGCAGGAACGAGCTGCAGGGCCAGCGGGACTGGGCATTCCCTGCCCTGCCACAGCCGAAAGTGGGTCGGCTCCTCAGGGAGCTGCCGGCGGAGGCAGAGCCGTGCCGGAGGATGGAGCTGGGGGAGGTAGGCAGAGGATGGAGCCGGCGGGTGCAGGCATCCGCTGCTCCCCATGGCACAGGGCATCCTCGCACAGGGGAGGGACCAGCCGCCACCACAGCAGCTTTTTTGGGGAGCAGTGGTGCCAAAGCGATGCCGGAGCTCCCCCAGGCTGCGCTGGCTGCAGCACCGCGCTGCCTGCCCGCGGATTTGGCTGCCATGGCTGCAGGGAGGGAAGGAGCAGGGACGGGGCAGAGGCAGGCTGGAGAGGAGGAGGAGGAGGGGCGGCGAAGGCGAGAGGCAGCGATGGGAGGAAGCCCAGGGCAAGAAGCACAGCGCCCAGCGTGAGACAGCAGGGAGGGGATGGGCACCGTTGCTGTGGAGGGACATGGGCACAGCATGGGGACAGGCAGAGCAGGGCTGCCAAGCTGGCATGCAGGGGCCAAGCTCCCAATCCTCCTCTGCTTAAAACCCAAGCCCTGTCTGGTTCCCCTTCTCCTGCTCCTGCCAGAGGGGTGAATCCATGGCTCCTCCTTGGGTCCCCTCTTGACAGCCCACCCAGGGTGCAAAAACCATGGGAGGGCTCAGGATGTTGCTGGGAGCAAGCAAGGAAGCAGGAAAGCAGGAAAATAACATTGCTTTGACACAGTGGAGGTGGTGCTGTGGTGCCTTGAGCCAGGGGCTGAGGGTGCTGCAGGGGACGTGCTGCTCCCTGGGAGGCAAAGGTGGCGATGCTGCTGCCCCTGCCTGCCCCTGAACCCTCTCCCCAAGCTGCTGTGGGTCTGCGGCATAATTTAACCCATGGGGAGGAAGGCAGTGCGGGTGAGCACTGTGTTCATGCCCAGCTGGGGTTTCAGCTCTGGACCATCCCCCCCGGCCCCTTGCTGTACCCACCTCCCCGCATGGGTCTTGGAGCCTGAGAGCTTTCTCCTGTGTGAAGGCAATTGGATTTCAAGTTATTGATCTCTTTTCTGTGGCCCTGTCAGCCTTCATCCCCATGTGCATCATTGCCATCGCTCTGCCAGCCTGTCCCTCCTTTGCTCCTGCCTTTGCTGCATCGTTCCCATCTCTGTGTTGGGCTGGGCTGGTGCCACCCTTAATGAGTCTCCAGCACCAAGTGGGCAACAGGCTGCCGTTGCCGGATCTGGGAAGTTCAGCTCACTTTTTTTCCTTCGTCTGCTTCTCTATATTGTAAATCTAAACCAGGCTGCTCTTCCTCCCTCTGCTTCCACGTGCTCCCGGCCTGACTTCCCCAGCTGCAGCGAGCCACTGCGCATCGCTGGGCAGAGCGCTTTGCGCCGGGAGCTGCCTCATTCAAAGTCAACGGCACGGCGGCTTCTCTTTGATTTCTTTGTGTCAAAACTATGGGTTTTACCAGATTTCTCATTTTTCCGGAGTTGCCTCCAGGCTTCCCCCATTCAGCCTCTGCTTAGCAACTCCTTGCCAGGTTTCCTGGCCTGGCCCTGGAAAAGCTGTTTGTTTGCCCTTCTCCCAAGAAGGGGAACAATAAACATTGGCCGGATCAAAGTCCAGTGCTCAGATGGATGATAGGGTTTCAAATCCCACGGCTGCCAGTGCATCCCAGATCCCGTCTGCCGGTGCTGCTCACAGCCGCCCCGTTTCCCTTGAAAATAGTGAGGCATCACATCAAATAGGGGTGGGAGAAGAGCAGCCTGGAGGGGTGGCCTTCAAAGGGTGTCCACGAGGCCTTGTGTTGCTATTTTAGTGTTTCCAGCAATTAATCTGGCAGGGATGGTTGTGATTTCAGGGGCTGATAATGGTATCTGGATCCGGGAGCTGGGGAGGCAGGAGCAGCAGGGCAGATGAAGCGGGGGGAAGCTGGGATGATGGCGTTTCCCTCTGCCAGCTCTGAACCGCTGTCATTTCTGCACTTCAGAGCATCAGCAAATTAAAGCTATTGCCTGGGAATCCTAATATAGTCCCCCCATTTTCTTTTTGACCTTTTTTAACCTTCTCTTCTGTT
>VXBH01003657.1:69965-82797 GCA_013400035.1 Rynchops niger
TCTCGCTTCACAATTAAAGGTATAGTTTACGAGAAATTCAGGGTGCGGACTCAAGAAGGAGTGGTCACACCTTGGAGGCGGGTGGCCTTCGGGATGGAGGTGTGTTTTGGTATTATAATGATATTATAATGAGCAAAGTTCGCGCAAAGGACAGCATTTCATCAAAATTTGTCAAAATGTTGGCTCCGAGTATCGAGCGGGCAGCTAATCGGCAGCTTATCTGTTTCATGGTATCATCCCATTCCCATATCTGCTATACATCATAAGGTAAAGCCACGGAATAATTGCATCCCGTCCCTCATGTAGCTTCACAAGCATCCTTATCAGGGAACCACAGGTGTTGGATTCTTTATGCCAGCTACCTCGGAAGCCTCTTGATTTTATACTTTTCATAATGTGTGAACAATGCTGTACTTTTGTATTTTTAGCCAATTAAGTAATTATTACACAAAGAGCATCTCTCCCTCCCTGTAAAAGGAGCAGTTTGTGGGTAAGAGCTGGTGTATTGACCCGGGATAGTGTAGATGCTTCTACAGCATCTTCCATTCTGAGACTTTCCAAATCCTTTAGAGACATTAACTTCTACATATAGGTCTGTGAGAATTAACAGGAGGTTCAAGCAGCCTCTGTGTCCGCACCATTGCAGGGCCTGGGTACGATCACAAAATAATTTTCCTGTTTCTCCTGGCTCTGTTCCCCTTTTGTGGATCTTGGTCACTTTGTGTTTATGAACAGCAGAGTTAAAGGATGTGCTGCAACGAGTACTGAAAGTTAACCCTGACGATTCGGAGCAGCTGAGCAGCGCGCTCGGCCCCGTTTGATGCCCCACTGTGTTATTCGGGCTGAATTTGTGCCCTAAAAAGCACCAACGGCAAACTGCAAACCCTGCCTGTGAATCCGGGCCTTTGATGGAAGAAGTTAAAGATGAACTTGCTTATCGTTTATGTTCAGAACAAGACAGGAGAGAGGAGGAGAGAGACTCCCCTACGTGCAGCACCCTCTGTGTCCCCCTGCCTGGGGAGGGTTTTGGACCCGGGGCTGCCCCAGCCCCCCTGGGCAGGACGGTCCCAGGTCACTGCTGCCCCAAGCACTGGGAGCGGTGGTGGCCGAGCTGTCCCCCGTGCCAGGACAGAGGCTGGAGGAGCCACAGTTGGGGTTTGCAAGGTGGCTGCTGTGGTTCGGGGTGGCCAGTGTCTGCAGGGCTTTGCAGGGAGACCTGGTGCCACAGAGGGACGTGCTGGTGGGCTAAGCCAAGCCATGACTCTGGAGATACCATGCTCCTTACGGCTTTAATATGCCCAGTGAGTGTGCTGGAGAAGCTGACCAGCCCTCCTCATATTCCCCCCATGGGGTCCTGGCTGTCGGAGACAGAACATTTAGCCTTTGAATCATTCACTGCATGGTTTTGTCCCATAGATACTACTCAGTTTGGATCAGGAGCCCTCAACCCTAGTCCTGGCACATCCAAAGAGCCCTGGTAGGAGTTTTGGTGTGGCGCGGATGATGGTGAGACGAAGAGGACTGAGACCCAGGGAGCAGGGATTTCCCCGGGCAGCAGAAGCAGCCACACAGCGTGAGAGGACCCGCTTCGAGCCCTGCCTAAACCAGACACTGTTTCTTGTGTTTCTGTAGGTTAGAAATCTCTGTTACATGGTGACGAGACGGGAGAAAATGAAACACACCATTTGTAAACTCCAGGAGCAGATCTTCCATCTCCAGATGAAG
Organism: Rynchops niger; assembly: GCA_013400035.1. NCBI lineage: Eukaryota > Metazoa > Chordata > Aves > Charadriiformes > Laridae > Rynchops > Rynchops niger. The sequence continues at coordinate 71,691 of VXBH01003657.1, forward strand.
CTTATTGAGAAAGATCTTTACCCAGGTCAGTACCGCTTACCAGAGCTGCTTCTCCCAAACACTCTCCCTGCCGTCCTCTGAAGCCATGCCCAAGCCTCAGCCCCCACCCCAAGGGAACCAGAGCTGCCCCATCCCCTGCCATCTTATTTAAGCACGGTCCGTGTGTTGACTCTTTGCCCATGTCCAGTTTTCTTCAGACATGCACAGTAAAGCCATACCCGGGTGACCAGAGTGTTGGAGCACCTTGTTTACACAGATCCCTCTCCATCTTCCTCTCCCCAGGAATCGATCAGAAAGACCGAGGTTCGGTTAGGTGGTGATGCTAAGGCAGCGTTTTGGTGACTTTTGTGGAGCTGGAGCCGTTTGGGAGGAGATGGCAGATCCTGGGCACAGGGCTGCAGGCGCCGGGGCTGGTCCAGGGCAGCTGGCTCCCTGGCACAGGCCAGCAGCCCTCGCGCTGGACTCGTTGCAGATGCTGTTGGCTCCGTCCAGAATGAGAGGTTAAGTTGCTGGTGGGGTGTCTGTTGCTCCTAGAGACCAGCTGCTTTAGTTCTGGTCAGCTGCAGTTCCTCTGCCCCCCATCCCTATTAGTGAGGAACATCACGCCACTGGATGCAAAGCCTCAGGCACTTTTTTTTTAAGGGGCTGAAATAAAGTTGATTCCCTTCTGTCCTATTTTTTTTTTCTTTCCTTTTGCACAAGCGGTGCCGGAGCCCACAGCTCCTGCTCCCTCCTCCTTTCCCGTCGGTGGCAGCTCAGACCAAAGCCCATGGCTGCAGAACAGTTTTTCCAGCAGCAGCATCTGGCGCTTTGGCAGGCTCTTCCGACGGTTGTTGTGTTTGTGGCTTTGGAGTTGCGTTTGAAGCCATCACATGGTTGGGGTTTCTTCAGGAACCGTCTGGGCTGAGCTTTCCTTGACAAAAGTTTCCTTTGACTGAAGTTTTGGAGGCTGGGAAATGCGTACGTTGGGATGTTTGCGACTCCGAGCCTCTGCAAATTCCTCTCGATGGCTGGAGCCGGGCGGCAGTGTGGGGCAGGAGTGGCCGGGACCCCAGGGATTGCTTCGGGGAGATGTGGGTCCTGTAAATCTCAGTCCCCGTGACACAGACCAGTGACACTGTGTTGCTCCATATGTCCTCGCTGAACCAGATATACGAGATATATGAGCTATATGAGGCTCAGATATATGAGGCTCTGAGCAACCTGATCTAGTTGAAGGTGTCCCTGCTCACTGCAGGGGGGTTGGACTAGATGACCTTTAAAGGTCCCTTCCAACCCAACACATTCTATGGGTCACCAGCCTGGGCAAATACCAAGTGGTGTTCCTGGCTTTTCCCACCCGATGGTGGTGCTCCCGGCAGTGATGCTGCTGGAGGGAGCTCCAGCTTGGGAATACCGGGTGGATAAAAGACAAGAGCAGCAAATGCAGCTCCTGATGGCAGATGCCATGCGCTGTTGCCGCCAAGCTCTGAGGTCTTTGGGGGATCACAGGGACCTCATGATGCTCTTCAGTGCAGCTGGGAGAACCTGGTTTAGCATTTGCAGCTCTCAGAAGGAGACGGGCATGGGGTAGTTTGCCAGGAAAGCTTTTTGAGCTCACCTCCCTCACAGAGGGGGTGTTAGATGGTTGGAAATGCCCCTGGGGACCTGCGTTCCCCAAAATGTCCTGGGGAGTCTGACCGCCAGTGCTTGCCTGACTCTGGCTGTATTGCAGTGATGGGGTGGGAGTCGGCAGCTCCTGCCGGGACCCTCCCTGGTGGGGAGGGATGGCAGCCGGTGGGAGGGAGATGTGCCGGTGCTGTGCCATTGCCTTTCTGGAAAATGTTACGAGTGTACTCGGGGGAAAGCACGACTGCCATTACCATCATGTTTGCTCTGCCTAAAGGTGAGTGATAGAGACAAACCCGCAGTGAGAGGGTGACTGGGGCGGCGATGGGTGTGCAGGCGGGGGGGTTGCTTCATACGTTTTGATGCACATGTTCTTCTGTCCTGTCCCAAATGGTTGGCGTTTGCCAGTTCATCTTCTGCTCTGACCTGACCAAGCTGAGCTGCTCATCTCTCCCAGGATGGGCTTTTTGGTTAAGCTGCTGCCAGGGAAGGGGCCCAGCTGTGGGAATTTGGTCCTGGGATCTCCAGGTGGTTTGGGCATCTGGGTCCTTCCCATGCTGGGAGGACATGAGGGATCCAAGTGCTTTTTGGCATCGGTGCGTAGGGTGTCCCAAGCTTGGGAGGAATTCCCTTGCCGGGACATAGCATCATGCCATAAACTGCGAACCCAAAGGTGGGAAGAGGGGCTGGCCCAGTTAGCTGTGACAGCCATAGTGCTGGCCAGAGCACAGCATCGGTAGGTGCCTCCTCCCAGTGCAGCTTATGGTCCTCCCGCTGCCCTCCAGGTCCTGCCCAACGGCAGGAGCGAGTGCTGGGGCTGGCGGCAGCACAGCACGGAGGGGCGGCCGGTGGAAGGAGCTCAGAGAAGGGCTCAGCCTCCGTCTGCCCTTCCCGCAGCAGCTGTACGGCCGTGCCCATGTCATTCCCGCATGGCAGCGCGCAGCAGAGCCACAGAAAGCAGCGCTGTCTTTATTTTCTCCTTCAGCCCCTAGCTGTGACATCCTGGTCCCGTCCCGAACACGCACTGTCATAGACCCTGATACTGCCAAGTGCTCCCAACACCCACGCGTTTGCTAAGCCGTGCTGTGCCAGTTGATGGCACCTAAAGATACTTGGGACCAAAGCTATGGATAACTCAGTACTGCGTTTTCCATCATTACGAAGCGCTGACTGGTTTGAAAGTGGGGGGACGGTTCCTGGAGCATCCCCTCGGCACACCTCCCCACCGGGCTGTTCCGGGGTTTCTTGGAGAAAGGAAGAAGTCTCCGTTATTTTGCCTGGATGAGGACAGTTTTTAATTGCTGTGATGGTAGTCATCGACCGAAATCTGTTGGGGTTATTCCAAAGATGGTTTTGGCACAAAGTTTTTTTTGGAATGGCTCCCGCATAAAACTCAGAAGTGAAAGGGTTTACTTTTCCCGCTGACAGATGATCATTTAAGCAGGAGATTTTTAATAAAATTAGTGAGAACTGCCTGTGTAAAATGAACCCACCTCTCTCCCCTTTATTTTTCTTGCATGGACTGGAAAGTAAACACTGTCTGGCTTTGAAATACAGCTACTATTTTGACAGGTTCCTCTTCAAAAAGTCCTGCTCGGGTTTCTCTTTAGCCACATGGCACTGTCTAAACGAAGTCAGATTCTTATTTTGTAAGCGAAGTGAAAAATGTGTCTGCCTGCCTCCAGTTCTTTGGCAGGAACGTAGCAAATACCAATTTTCCTTCGGCTTTTCTTTCTTCCAGCGGGTCCTTTGGTCGGGAGGGATTCCTGGTGCTGTAAATCCTCTGTTCATCCAGACTCGGGCAGGTACATTTCCACTGCCGCAGGGAGCGGAGGTTATTCCCTCGCACCCGTCCTATCCACTGCCTCTCTGCTGAGGCTGTTTGCAGGTCGCTGCTGGACGACACAATAAACCAATTCCTTTCTTAAAATCACTGCTCCCAGAGCTGCACAGCTTGCGCAGGTTCAATGTGTCAGACTCGGAAAAACCACGTGTCTCGCCTCCACTTCCATCAGCCACCCACATTTTGGTGTAAGGGCAGTATCTTTCCCCCTCTGAAAATTAATGGAAGTTTTAGCATGGACTTCTGTGGGAGAGTGACCTAACGGAGTAAGTAAAAACCGCTGGAAGTATTTTGCTTGGCAATACAAGTCGTACTTTTATAGGGTATTTGTCCTGTTTACCCAAGAGGGATAAACCCAGTAGAAGTTCAAAGCCATTTAGGAAATATTGATTTTTAGCTGAATGTCTGCATAGCTAAGAGTTATATCCCTGGCTTTCCATAGGCAGTGCTGGTCATCTTTCCTACTCCATTTACTTATGCTCAATACACCGCTTAAATTTTATAGCTTTGGGGGTTTTTTCATCCCCGCATAGTATGAGTACGAGCAGTTACTATTGCCGAAAGGTCAAATTGAATCAAAGCTTGCTTTAAAACACTGCCCGGTAGCATTGCTGTCAAACATGCTTTGTGGCTGAATCCCTCCAGGAGATGCTCTTGGCGGTGATGTGTGACACGCCGCAAGGTTTGGAGGTCCCCATGTCTCCTGGAAGGTGTCAGAGCAGGCTTCGGGGTTATTCGCTTCTGCTGCTGCCGCAGGTCCTCACCCCAAAGCCCAGCTCCAGGAGGACACATCGGTGGCTGTAGGTCTCCAGCGAGTCCCCTGACTTCAGTGGAACTGCTGCTGCGCCCACGCTAAGCTCATGCCCAAGGCCCAAACCTCTTTTTTATATTACCTGCGGGATTCAGATTTTCTTAATATATAGAGACCATAGCCTACAGTTGGCCAAAAGGTGGACGCTGCTCTCCCTTTGGCTCGGAATTGTTTGGAGCTCTGGGCCAGGTCTCCACCACAGGGGTGTGCCCCAGGGGAACTTGCTCACCGCAGCATCCCTGATGCCTCGTCTCACACGGAGTTTTCCTTTTTTTCTAAAAAATGCCAGAACAAACTGGGAAGAAGACAAAGGGTAAGAAAAGTGACCCGAGAAGGAAAGGAAGAGATGGTAGAAAAAATAGTCCTGAGAAGAAAGAGAAAAGGAAATCAGTCAACGAAACTGTGTTGGGACAACTGGGTAAGTCTGATTTTATGGGCGCAGAGTTGACCCGTGCCGCTGGAGGCTCCCTGCTTCGGGGAGCAGGGTTAAGAGTCCCAGCCCCTGATCCCTCCTGCACGTAGACCATGGAGTTACACCCGAGGCCGTGGGAGCCTCTTCCATCTCTCCCCTGTGGGCATCAGCCTGAATTGCCAAGGTCGTACAGGAGAGACCATGTCGTAGGCATGGTCCCTGGTGGGGCAGGGGGTGTAAAACGCTCCCCCGCAGCCCCAGGGGATTGGGACACTGTCTTACAAACCCTGTGATGTGCTGCTGAAGCCTGATTTTGCTTTGCGGTGATAAAATCAGACTTACCCGCCCCACAGTAGGGCTGATCCCCCGCGACTTCTGCGCTGTGCACCGATGGTGAATGCAGCACGGGGGCCGCGCGCTTCCATGGCGTATATTATCCAGGACCATACAGTCGCGCCGGTTGTGCCAGTGTGCAGGAGCATCCAGGAGGCAGGCACAAAGCGTGGCCGGGCTCTTGAATTTGCTCGGGGGGCAAGGAGATGCAGGCTGGCTCTGCCGATGCTTCACCCACCTCCGGCTCTTCCCCATCAGCTGCTCGGCAGCAGATGGGGCTGGGGTGGAAAGGAAAAAAAAAAGAAAAAAAACCAAACAGTCTTGTTTGACACGATCCTTGACAATTGTTTCTGGTTTTTACACGGAATTGGTTTTTTGTTCGACTTCCTCCAGCGCTGTCACCTCCGCCAGCATGCGGGGCTGGGGGTGATGAATTCGCATGTGCTCAGCTGCCCCACAGGTGCACCGGTCCCGTGGGGCTCTCAGACAGTCTGAGGGTGCTTTAAAACCCTCCTGGGGGTACAGAGAGTTCCTGTGGGAGGCCTGGGGGTCTGGGCCACCCTGCCTTGCTCTGCTTTGCCCATTGCTCGCCCCGACTCTGCTGTTTTCCATTCATCTCCAGGCTGTTGGGTTTTAGGCAGGAGCCCCTTTGGAAATGGGGTGTTTGCACTCATCCTGTATTCTCAGCTAAAGACACTTTGGATTTTCTGGGCAAATTCCGTCAAATGATGGAGGGCTGGGGTGTCTCCGAGAAAAGCTGCACTGCTGCGAGCCTGGGAAACCTGGCAGATGGCCCAAAGTTTCTTGTGGGTCAAAGATGACCAGCATTTTGTGACCTGGGTTTTTCAAGGGCTTGGAGCATTGCTTGGGGCTGCAGTCACTGGAGTCGGGCTGGGGAAGGGTGACCTTGGCAGTGCCCTTGCCAGCAAGACCTTGGGCTCTTCGGTGCCTGGGTACCACGCGATGCCCTAAGTTCATCCCTGCTGCTACGTCCCCTCCCCTGCACTGGGCTGCTGCCAGGGTGGGGGGGTGTCTTCTCCAAAAGGACCATGGTGACCTGCCAGGAGGTGCAGGACAGCCACCCTGACAGTGTCACCTCCAAGGGGGGATCCGACCTGACCGACTTCCCCAGTGTCACCCTTGAGCAGCCCTGGCATTGCGCAGGGTGTTTTGTTTGCCCCCCTGCAGTGGTCGCTCCTGGCACAGTGTGGAGATGCGGGGTCACATCCCATATCGCTGCCGACATGAGGGTGATGCAAAGCTGTCACCCGAGACCAGCAAACACTGCGGACGTGTCACCCTGCCCGCGCCACTGCGCTTTCCCCCTTCTGTTGCTGGGCTGAGGGCTTTAAAAGGAAAGCTCTTCCCTGAAATCAAAAATCGAACTTCATTTTTCCTCCATCCATAAAACCAGCTCTGATGTTGAACCTGTGGGTTTCTGTTACAGGGATTAAAATCCCGTGTGCTCGTGCAGGTATGCGCCTTTCCAGTTGCCAATTAGACCCAGCCCAGCCCACAGTGCTTGCTTTTGCTGTCAGAGATAATTATTAGGAAGTTTTCCAGCTTTTTCCATTCCAGCCTGTCATCTCTGCCTCCTTTTCTTCAGTCTTCACACCTCTTGAGTATTTGGAGACGTTCTCAGACCTGCCTCCCACCCCCCCTGCCTTTGGATGCAGATTTAGCACCAGTCTCATCACCCCACTGGTGGCTCGGGTGGTGCCGGGGTTTTGGCAGCGCGTGGTGGCCCGGTGGCAGCTGCTCCCTGGGGAACCAGTCACCCCTCGCCAGGGCACAAGTCCTGCTCTGGTAGCAGTCGCTGAATTTTGCAACTGACACCTGGATTGTCTGTCCTGCCGCCTTTGCACGGGAATGTGTTTTCCACCCGTGCTGGGTTGGGGTTGGCATCTTCGCTGTGGAAGGATGCTCCGTTTATATCGCGGAGGTTCGCAGAGTCTTGGGTGTGGGGCATCGCTTGGGTTGTTGTGCTGTGACCTCAGTGGACCCCAAATTCAGCATTAGTGCTGGAGTCAACCCTCTTCTGTGCCCTGACGCGTGCATTATGGTTGATCTTTTGAGTGTTTCTCCGGGGCCGGGGAATTTTGGTGAAGTTGGTGGCTGTGTCAAAGGGCAGCATGGCAGTTCCCGACTTGAAGGCAATCTCCCCCTTTTGTTTTTTCCAGGCTTGTCAACCTCCTTCCCCATCGACGGGACCTTCTTCAACAGCTGGTTGGCGCAGTCAGTCCAGATCACCGCCGAGAACATGGCGATGAGCGAGTGGTCCCTCAACAACGCCCACCACGAGGACAGCACCCCTGGCCTCTCCGAGGAGCTCCTCCAGGATGAGGAGACCTTGCTGAGCTTCATGATGGACCATTCCCTCCGGTCCCCGTTCAAACAGAGCGAGGCCACAAAGAAAGTGAAAAGCAAACCGAGAACGAACACTAAGAAAAAGCTGCCCAGGAGCAGCCCCCCCGCTGTGGGTGGGAGCCACCCGGAGAGCTCAGAGCCCTGGACTAACAACGCCAGCGACTTGTCGGATGATGCCACCAAGCCCTTCGCTCCCGATTCCAGACCGAGCAAGTCGGAGAAAGGGGCGGCAAAGCTTCCCACCGACCGCAAAGGGACGGGCGAGGCCAAAAAGGCGGCCAAAAAGGGCTCTCTGCCAAAAGCTGGCGAGTCTCACCCCCCGGCTGGGGCGAGGGGCTGCCTCAGCAAGGGGGACGAAGAGGAGGAGGAGGACGAAGAGGAGGAGGAGACGCCGCACTGCGCTCAGCCGGAGCCCAGCCCCGCGGCCAAAGTGCCTGACTCCGTAGGTAGCCCCAAAACCATTGTGCGGTTCAAATTACCAAAGGAGAGCCGGGGGACTCGGCGGTCGCAGCCCCCCAAGCCCGAGGGCACCGGCGGAGCTCCCTTGCGTCGTTTCGACGCCGAGACGGACGGCTACTTCTCCGACGCAGAGATGAGCGACTCGGACGGGGAGTCCCGCGGCAGCAGGGCGCAGCGGGGCCAGCTGGAGGCGGCCGGCGAGGACATCGTCAGGATGAGCATCCTGGCATCCTAACTCCTCCTGAGCGCCCCGGCGCCATGAGGCCTCAACCCAGTTACAACTGCCATGTCCAATTCCTGCCTGGTGTCACACACGATTTTTAATATGTGTATATAGTTGGAAATTCGGCACTGTTGTCTTTCTCTTCTCTATACGCCTGAGATCCAGCTTCAGCTTCACCAACATCGATGACCGTGACAGCAGTGGTCCCTCCCCGGCTCCCCGACGTCCCCTGCTTCCCGGGAATGCAAGCCGGCGCCCGGCGGGACCCATGCCGGGGGTGCCGGTACCTGTGCTTTCTGCAGGGATGACAGTTTAATTAATGGGCATTATTTAACGAGGGGCAGATTTCTGCCCAGGATGGTTGCCCCCAGGGCAGGGAGCGAGCGGAGGGTACGGTAGCAGCCAGCTGCGGGAGGGGAAATCAATACCCGCCTGCGTGCGCCGTATACGAGGAACCAGAATAAGCGATACTAAATTAAATAATGACTAAAGCACAAAAAGCTTGTTGGAGGAAAGCGCTTGGGGTGGAAGAGAGCAACGTTACGTTTCTATTATTAGAAAAACAAAACAAAACGAAACACCCTCAGTCATTATTTTTCCCCTCACCTTTCCGTCTGGTTGGGATCCGTCCAGGGGCCAGGATGCAGAATTTCTCCCCCTCCCTGTGCCGTGTGATGCGGGCGGTGTCGGACCCCGCTGCGGTTGTTAGAAAAACTGAAGTGATTTACTCAGGTGAATTGGTCAGCTGTTAGCAGGCTGGGGAATGGAGATGCGGGGCAGGATGGAGGAGAAAAGCATCCTTTAAAATCAGGGTGAGGAGTCGGGGTTGGTGTAACCCGGGAGGTGGAGCGAGGTCGTTCTGCCCGTGCTTCCCTCCCATGGTCCCACCGTGACACCCACTGTGCACAACAAAACGCTTGGCCCGGGGGGCAAACGTCCCATCACCGAGGGGAAATGGAAACGCTTGCCTTCACCATTTATGTTTTCCTACTAAACGCTACAATGGAAACGGTGAATTTATTCCTCCCCATTCTTACTTTTTTTTTATTATTATTATTATTATTCTTCAGTCCTGGTTACAAGCTGTTGACTTGTTGTGGGAGGGTGATTCACAGAAGCTGACATTATAAATATTACAATAATTTAATGCATAAAATGTCCCCAGTAAGCCTTAAATGTTGTTTAAAAGCCCATGTTACCTACAAGTCAGGCGAATTTTCCATGTTTGCACTTAATTGCACCATTACTTCGGTTTTGGCTTCAAAGGTCACAGTTAAGTCGTGCTACGTGTTTTATTGGAGTGACCCCAGTGTGAGCTCAGGGAACAAAAAAAAAAAAAAAAAGGAATTCCCTGAAACTTTTGTTGTTGTTGTTTTTTAAAAATAAAAAATGTTTAAAAAAAAAAACTAAAAAAAAAAAAAAACCAGACACCAAACCTGGGACACTTCTGCAACCGGTTAAACCCATCACTAAACAAAAAAAACCTTGCAATTGTCAAACCAATCAGTCAAATAATTTTGTGGATGCCAAAGAATATTTTGACAGTCTAGCAGCACAGCCAGAAACCGGAAACTTGTCATTACTGAAAAAAAAAAATAAATTGGAAGTTATTTAGCAACAAAAGGACTAAAGACACACTCATAACACACTGCTGCGGCGTTAGGTTCCAAGCTTGCTCCGAGGGATGCTGCTGCTCCGAGACCGCATCCTGCCGTTTTGATTTCCGAAGCTTTTTGCTCATTTCACTGTGAGCTTTCTTTTGAAACTCTGGACACTCCTTCGATTGACCTTTTTTTAGAGTAGATCATCTTTATCAGCCTTCCAAAAGTCCTGATTAGCGATGAAATTGCAGCAGAGATGAGCGATGGCAGCCTCGCTCACCCCCGGCACGGCAGGCGCCCGCTGCCAGCCCCGGCTGAGCCCGACAAAAACCCGGCTGAGACCGACCATGTCTGGCTGGGGGGGGGTGTGTGGAGGGGCGGAAAAAATCTTCCTCAGATGGGAGAAATGTTAACATGAGTTATTAGCAGGAGGAAAAAACAAACAAACAAAAAAAAAAACAAAAACCAACCAACAGAAAAATCAACACAAGAGGAACCACCTTTGTTATAAATTCGCATAATCCATTGAGGTTGGAAATGAAAAATCTGCTCATTAATTAAGGCTCAGTATGTTCAGATAATGTTAAATACAGTAAATAGGACTTAGTTTATCTTATCAGGCTTGCTAGCTTTAGCTACAGTATCCTAGTATAAGAGTCATAACAATAATCAATATGCTGCCTTTTAATGAATCTTGCTTCCGTGTGCTTCACTCAATTATGGTTAAAAAAAAAAAAAGCAATCCACAAATTTCACTGTACACAGCTCCATTCATCAGCTTCTGCACTACTTGTCTTCTCAGTACAGGAAAGCAAAAAGCGTTGTGGGGGGAGACTTTAAAGAACAACCAACACCGGCGCCGCCAGCACCAGGCAATAAAAGCTAGAAATGCTCCCAAAACGTCCGTATTTTGCCATCGGGAGACGGCGTTGAGGTGGGGAAAGCTAAAGGGGGCCGGGGGGCATGCCAGAGCCAGGGAGAAGAATGGGGGTGGGGGGAATAAGAGGGGAGAAAAGGGGTACCCACGGAGGAAAGGGGCTGTCCGGGACAAGGGCTGGCAGGGCTGGACCATCCCGGCGCATCCTCGCCATCGCCCGGCCTCGGAGCAGGGGAGCCGGGTGTTCAGGAGAGGAAAATAATGCACAAGGCAAATATTTTTGATGTTACTGTAAATGTATTTTGAAACTAATAGAAAGAGAAAAATAAATAAATAAATAAAAGGGTTTATTTTAGTAGAGAAATGTTGTCTTTTAAGATGTATAAACTGCAGGAATCGACATTTGCACTGTAAGAGCAGCCGTTCCCCCGGAGAAGCCGGTGGTAGTTGAGATGAGGATGCAAAGCGCATCCCGCCCTGATCATGGACCACGGCCCCGACATCGCCCCCCTGGCCCCGATGGCTGCAGGCTTTCCCAAGTACGGCTCCCATTCCACACCCCCTTTTTTTTTT
>VXBH01003657.1:82816-93342 GCA_013400035.1 Rynchops niger
ATTATTTCCTTTTTGCTTGCACCTATTTTACGGGGTTTGAATGCCTGCTGTCCCATGGAGCTTGCCCCAAGGTGTGGGGGGGTGGAAGGGAGAGGGATGCTGCTGCTGCAGGGCAGGGCGTGAGGTTTGGTTGTTCTTTAAGGAAATTTCCCCCCGCAGTTTTGCGCCATGCCACATACAAAACAGACCCACTTCACATCAGTTACAGGAAACGATATGAATGTCGCAGGAGGAGAAACCCTTCTGTTTTCTTTGTTTCAAAGAACGTGATGTGCCATTTGTTAATATAAAAGAGAAATATTGAAAATATATTGAAAAGAGCAATTTTAAATTATTTTTGGCTTATGTTGCAATATTTATTTTCTTGTATTAGAAATTCCTTTGTAGAGAAAAAATGTATTTTTCATTAATGCAAAAACCTATTTCTCCTTTTTGTACATTTTCCATGTTAGTTAATCCTTAAAGCAATATAATGTTATCAAACTCGTTCTGTGTGAGACTGTATTATGCATGCTGTTTGTGTTGCCTTGGAATAGCTCTGTCTGCCATTATTTTCATCCTGTTTAGATACAGTGTATGCTTTAATACACATTGGGACCATGGCCCATTGCTTATGAAAAAAAAAGCCCTTTGCATTCCTCAATGTGTTGGCAAATGCAGTCAATAAAGCAGTGTTTTCTGTGTACCTCTGTGTCGGTGTAGTGAGCAAGGTCCCAGGGACCAGAGGGAGCATCCCAAGGGATGCAGCTCAGTGCGTGGGGATGCGGAGCTGGTCCAGCCCTGCCGATGCAGCCACTGTCTGCAAATTTCCATTGCTTTTCCATTTACGTTTCCATTGCCAGACATCAGCGAGCCCGTGGGGAGTGTGGCTAGGGACATTTGTCACTCCCGGAGGGGAGAGCCCAAGCAAGAGGCTGCTCACAAAGTCCCCCGTGCCTGAAACTTTCTGTAATTCAAGGTGACCACCTTTCTCGTGGAGATTTAGATCTTGTTTTGCAGACTCGGAGCAGAGCACACAGGGGAAGCCCCGCTGCGAGACGGGAGGTTTGGAGGAGCAGCCTTACTTCATTTCAGCAAATACTCAAGCTGGGGGCTGGGAACCCCCCTTCGAGGTGTGGGACCCATCAGTGTGTGGTCACTTCATCTGGGCGGGCAGTTAGTCATCAAGGAATTGTTGGCCATCAGCTTTTTTGTCTTACCCCTTTGGCATCACCTAGCAATTTTTTTTCTTTTTTTTTTTCTTTTTTTTGGGGGGGTAAAATTGATCAAGTGCCCAGGCTGCTGAAGGCTAATGAGATATTTAATAGACATACTTTGTTCAATTAATTACCAAAGCAATTAATCGGGGAAATCACAGTGCAGAGTGAAGACGGCGCTAAAACCATCAGTCCAAGATGGGTCTTCTGGGGGGTGGGGGAAGGAGAGAAGGAAATCCACCTTTAAACTACCATAGCCTTATATTTCGCTCTTAAATGAAAAGGCAAAGGATCAGTTTATTGCAAACTAAGGGTTTTATTACTGGGCTGTGTTATTGTTCGCAGTGCCCGAGGCACCCCAGTGATGAACTCGAACTCCTGGCTGGTCCGTGGAGCCCCACGGCGCAGGCGTGATGCCCGCAGCCATCCTGCATGAACCTGTCTGTCCAGAGCCAAGAGTCGTCTTCTGTAATAAGTTTTTCACCTGTTCTAGGCAGGGAGATATTAAACAGTTTGATTTCATAAAGCAGAGAGCGAGGCCAGCCCTCCTTCTCCTGGTTCTCCTCAAACCGTGCTCCTGGTTTGAGAAAAACCCCTTTGGTTGGACTCCCCTGATGGCGCTCCTGGCCCTGGGATACTCCCAAAAAGTCCGAGGGACGATGCCATGCAGCATGGCCAGGCCTGGGGTGTCCTGTGCTGGGGAACAGGAGACAACCTCCTCAAACCGGCAAGGATTTCGTCTCCAAAATATCTGAGCCTCATGGAAGAGAGAACTAGCCAAATTCCTGGGAAGATGCGTCCCTGCCTCTGGCACCTATACTAGACCAGAAATGGCTGGGATGGTCCGACTGGATGTATCGTGGGAATGGGTGCGGGAAATGGAACCCAAATGCCCGCAAGTAAAGGAAGAGAGAAAAAAATTTTGGGTAACTAAAAGGACTACGTTGCCTCCCTTTGTCCCCTTCTTTCCCAGAGAACCCATTTCAAGGAGAGACAATAACCAAGTTGACAACAAAACTAATCCACCAACAATAGCTCAGCTCCATTTCCCTGGTATCCTTCTTCTTAGGGAAGCACCTTCTAACCCAACCAGTTGGCTCTTGAAGGAGCGAGATGCAGTGAGGAGCTCCTCAAGGACAGGACCCAAACCCAGGTACCCAAACACGGGCAGTGCCCCACTGCCCATCACCATCTCCAGGCGAGAGCCACCAGCACCGGTCCCTGAGCCACCGGGTCACTGCTGTTTCTCCTGGCCACCAGCAGAGCAGACACTGGGGCTCCTCCAGCAGCACCACATCATCCTTCTTCTACAGCCCAGCCTGAGAAATACTTCCCCAATAAAGTTACAAAAAGCCATTCTTATTAAAAAAATATATATCTTTAGAGGCACTTACAGCACATAGGGTTCCCCTGTGTTGCTTGCTGGGGATTTGCCTACAGTGCCCTCCTCACAGATGGTGCCGAATGCCTCAATCGGGAGCGAGCAGGCGAAGAATCATTCCAGTCTAATTGCAAAATAAATGTTAGGCTATCTCCTATATGTTTTGCATAAGGATGGCAAGTGCCACCATAAATACTAATGGGGTAAATATGCCCCAGTGTCAGTGAATCATCGTCAATGGATGTGAAAATGAATTAATTTCCCTTCAACTTATCCTGAAAGAATTGCAGTAAGATCTCATTTTATTGTGTTTGATTAAGTGCTACTGGCATAACATAATTTCCCCTAACCATTAAAAACGCCGGTGCTGTTCTTCTGCATAAACGCCTCTAATGTGACAAGAGTGTATTTAATATTTACCCTTCCAAAGTTAATACATTTAGGGGAGACGTTTTGTGTGCTAAAAATAGTTCCTTGGTCTTGGATTTCCATGTAGGGCTGTGAAAAGATGTGTCTGCAGTGATTGCAACAGATGAATAAGAAAAAAAGAAACCTCTAAAAAAATAAACAAACCTATGACTAACCCACAAAACAAGGGAAAAAGCCCGCTCCAGCCAACGCCGGCCCTGGCTGAACCAGCTGAGTTTCACAACCGCTGCCTCTGCCTTGACGTCTCGCCCATCCCAAACTTGACAAACTCATTATTCCCCGTTCATTTCATGCGCAGGTTAAAAATAGACTTGTGCTGTGACGTGCAGGGTTTAACCAGGCACCTTTTTTTTTTTCCTGGAGGATTAGTGTGGGGAGGTTGGAGTGATGAGATGGGGCTGGTTTTGCTTGTGGGCACCTCCTTCTGCTCCTGTGGTGGCCCCAGACACCAGGATCACCCATGGAGTCATGGTGGGGAGGTGTTCGGCCCCCAGCCAAGAGGTTTTGCGGGCACAGGGTGAGCCCATGCCTTCACCTGATTCCATCCCTCACCTGCGAGAGGGTGCTGAGGGAGCTGATCCTGGACCTTGGCGGCACAGGGGTACAAATCATGCAAACGGCAATCAATTTATAGGGGAATTAGAAGGAGGTAGGAGGAACCCAGCCCCCTTCCAAAGTCAGGAGTCGGATGCTGGGGGTGTTGTTCTTGCTGTGGCTGCCCTCAGAGATGAGCCCTGGGGGTGTCCATGAGCTGCAGCGGTGGGATGGAGTTTCCCAAAAGTGGTAGGATGGAGTTTCCCCAGAAGCAGTGGGTTGGTTTCCCCAAAAGCGGTGGGATGGCATTTCCCAGGCAAACCCGCTCTGCTGAGGATCAGACACACTGGTTTTGCTCGGGAGTAGCTGCTGTACATTCAGATGTAATAAAGATTAAAATAATTGACTGCCTGCGCTTGTATTTTAAGTGGTACTTTATAATGCTGACACTGAATACTAGGAGAAAACGCAGAGGTTAAAATATTGCTGTTATGGCTTGGTCATTAGCAGCCCTGCAATGAGCTTGAAATGGTCTAATCAATGAAATGGAGTTTTTCCTGGGAGGCAGGTCAAAAAGTGAAATAACACGTCTGCAGCCATAACTCCTGGGAAACCGATTCTAAGGAGGGAGATGCTGTGTTTGTTTAGGGTGCTGCTGCCACCAGGGAGGGACATCGGCCGTCCCATGTTGATCTGACAGCGTCCGAGCACCCCCCTGTGCAGGCTGGAGCCCGACGGGCAGCTCCAGGCACCCTGCGAGCGAGAATTCCCTGCGGAAAACAAGGTACCAAAACCCCTTCCAAGAACACTCTGCTAAAAATAGGTGTTTGTTGTACGGGATACCACAAATAACAGGCAGGCTGCGCGGAGGGACCGGCAGGTGGGGGGATAAATTCCTGCCCTTAATAAGCAAGCAGGATCAATAAAGCATTTCTAAAAGAGGGGAATCGGCAATTTTCGCAGCTCCAGCTTCACAATGACTAAGTTCGGGGGATAAAGCATAGCAGCAAGGATGCCAGTCCTTGTGCCACGCGGTCTCAAAGTCAGCTTGAGCCAGGTGCCATCCTGAGGGACGCGGGAGTCCTCGACACCTGGAGAGACCAGCACACCGCCCTGGGGTGGGCCAGGCCCCCTGAAGGGTTGTTTCTGGAGGCCAGAATGAGCTGGTTCCAATCAGCTTTTTCAATCTGCTGTACAGAAACCACCCTCCAGAGCAGCCCCGAGCCACGCAGCATCGCTGCGTGCACAGAGGCAGGATGGGGACACCCATCCCCTGTGCCCCGAGCATCACCTCCTTGGCGCCAGCTCTTCTCTAGCAGCAAAAGGCACCCATGGCTGATTTTTCAGGCTTTCTGAGGCGCAGGGACGCTGAGGCACACAGTCGGGCACAGGACAGCAGCGCTGCTGTCTATCAGCACGGCCGGAGCTACATGCATGCCGAGCCACGAGGACTTTGGTGACTCCTCGGATCTGAAGCCTGGAAGCATCTCCCCAGTCCTCTGCCTGTGCTGGACACCAGCTATAAAACTGGCTTGGATAAACGCACCAGGAGGAAGAAGCACTATAAATAGCTGAGCTCTAGGAGCGTGGGCCAGGAGAAGCGTGGGCACGGCATGGCACTGGCACAGCTGGAGCCGGGAGTGTGCCGAGGGCGGTTGTGCCTCCCCCGTGCCAACAGCAACCGCCTCTCAACATCCCCCCAGCCCGTCTGCTGCGCGTGTGTGATATTTTCCATCCCAAGCACCAGAAACTCGTCAGTGGTGATGAAGTGACTGCCCCACCTGACACCAGGGGAGATGTCACTGCCGCCTCCGGCCCACAGCTGTCTTCTATGGCTGGAACACATGACCTGAGCTTTGAAACCTAGCAAACCTGGTCTCCCATCCCTAGCAGAGGGAGCAGCTCTGCTGGGAAATACCCTGCAAAGGTGTTTCCATCCTCATCCCTTCCACCCAGTGAAGGTGGAACTGGATGGCAGGGAGTGGGGACACAGCTGGTTTGGGAGCAACCAGCCACCAGCACGTGTTACAGCAGTAACCAAATATAATTATCACCTGGAGACACACTCAAGCTGGGAAAAGACTTAACTGCAGTGCTGACATAGATTACTCGGCATCAGTGAGCAGTTGCAGGTAAACCGAAAAATCTCTTTGGAGCATGAAGTGTTCCCGCGGTGCCCAGCCAGAGCTGAGCGGGAGGTGGCAGCTCGGCCATCACTTTCTCTGAGGAAGAGGAGGGAGATGCTTCTGGAGGGTGCTGGGGAAAAGCCAGCGACCGCACTGGGCTGGGATCGGCAGAGCCACCCCAGTGCTGGGCACACCACCGACAGCCCGGCTGCGGAGCAAACCTGACCCACAGCACCGTCCACCGGCGGAGACCGCAAACATCCGATGAGTAACTTTCCTATAAAGTCATTTGTTCAGCCTTACAAATCTCTCAGCGCTGCTGGTAGCAGAGCAAGGAGCAGAGATCAGCTTTAAGCCTCAGAGGGATGATGTCCTCTCCGAGTGGTGGGGCTGAGCTCTTTCCAGCCCTTTGTAAGAGTTAAATCAGTTTACCTAACTCAGGCCATTCGAAGTTTCCCAGGTTGAGAGGGGATGCGAACCCCGCAGGTGCTATACACTGCTTCGTCCTTGTTCTTGCAGATTTTCTTGTCTTTTACCTCATATTTAGATGTTGAGTGATTCCTTATTTAACCACAGCATCTTACCCGCGTGCTACAAATCTGCAGCTGTGACATTTCAGGGTTATTGCCTTTGCAGCATCTGTAATAACAGAAGGATGAAAAATGTCAACATGTGTATGGGACAAGGCAAATACGCACCGAGCATTCGGGGTTGTTCTACACGGAGAGAAAAGATAACGAGTTGTTTTCCATGTGATGAGTAGAGCAGTTGCAAGGGGGGGCGGGAGGGGAAAAGGTTGGCTCTGGGTGTAAAATAGCAATAAAATATTGCTCCAGCTCTCCCTGCCCACCTCCCCTCAGGGTCTCGGCAGGAAAGCTGGGAAAAAAGCCCATTAAATGCAGGGTACAATACGCCAAACCGCCAGGAAACCCAGCAAAGTCTGTGTGGGAAACGTCTCTTTTGCAGCTCTGCTTGCAAGGTTGCATTTGGGTTTGGTGGCAGGTAACAGGAGAGTGATGGTAAACTGCTCAGCTTTCACAGTGGTTTTCTCTGAAGTTCTTGAAAGAGAAGGCAAATTTTGGCTAAGGTGCCTTAAGAGCAAAATTAAATGTACTTTTGAAGGCTGTAAACTCCACCAAGAGGATTGTTTTGGCCTGGAAGAGGGTGTGCAGCAGCAGGGTAGCTCAGGGGGAGGATGGATATGCTTGCGGCTCCTGGCAGAAACACGAATGCCCTGAGATTCAGCAAAACTGAAACAGAGTCTGGAAAAAATATTTGTCCCTTCATTTCTGGGGAAATGGCCTGGATAAATCAATCAATCCCCCCCCCCTTTCTTTCCTCTCTGGTTTGTGTTCAGCACCGATTTTTGCTGTCGGCTCAGCTTTCCCTCTGGGTACGGAAGAGAAGAGGACAACATACCCAACAGGGGAACGTCTCACCCTCGGGATGGTTCACCACCAACGAACAGCCCCATCCGCACCCCAAGCCAAGCCCAGCTTATTAATTGCAGTGCCCCACCCCACCCCTACTTCGGCAGATACTGGGTGTTTCGGTGGTGGGGTTGGGACCCCAGTATAGACTCGGGGCCACAGGAGGCAGGAGGAACGAGAGATACTTGAAATGAGAAATGTGCCCTGGCAGCCCAGAAAGCCAACTCCATCCTGGGCTGCATCCCCAGCAGCGTGGGCAGCAGGGCGAGGGGGGGGGATTCTGCCCCTCTGCTCCGCTCTGGGGAGACCCCCCTGCAGTGCTGCCTCCAGCACTGGGGCACCAACAGCAGAAGGGCACGGAGCTGTTGGAGTGGGGCCAGAGGAGGCCCCGGAGATGCTGGGAGGGCTGGAGCCCCTCTGCTGGGAGGACAGGCTGAGAGAGCTGGGGGGGTTCAGCCTGGAGAAGAGAAGGCTCCGGGGAGACCTTGGAGCCCCTTCCAGTCCCTCAAGGGTCTCCAGGAAAGCTGGGGAGGGACTCTGGATCAGGGAGGGGAGCCATGGGACAAAGGGGAAGGGTTTTAAACTGAAAAAGGGGAGATTTAGATGAGATCTGAGGAAGAAATTGTTTGCTGTGAGGGTGGTGAGCCCCTGGCCCAGGTTGCCCAGAGAAGCTGTGGCTGCCCCATCCCTGGAGGGGTTCAAGGCCAGGTTGGACGGGGCTTGGAGCAACCTGGTGTGGTGGGAGGTGTCCCTGCCCAGGGCAGGGGGTGGGACTGGATGAGCTTTACTTCCAACCCAAACCATTCTGTGATTCTCTACCAAATATATTCGCATCGGTACCAGGAGCTGCCGCAGGGTCTGTTTGGGAGTTGGTGAAATACAGCGGGGCAGGTACTGATATGCCACCCGTATATCTCAGCATGACCCTTGTGGCTCTGGTTTTTCTAAACTCCTGGCACCTGGGGACTGCTAATCTGCGGGGAGCACCTGGGCCTGGCCGCTTTTATGGACTGCATACAGTAAGAGCAGATTTATTTCCCAAATGAAATATTAACCTCCCTGTAACTCTCTGCTCTCTGATAGGAGCACATAGGATGCCATTTACTGCCTTATGAGGCTGCTCGCTGGCTTTTTTTAATACATTCATAAAATCTTTGGCTTAGCTAAGGACTCCCATCTCCTTACAATGAAGAGGACCACACCGCTTGCTTGATCAAACAGAATTACCTTACGCTAACAAACATGTGGCTGAGCGAGCCCAAGATCATCACTGCCCACTAGCCAGAAGCAACCGCGCCTGGACCCTCACAAAAATCACCTTTCGGCTGATTTCCCGTTCTGGAGACAGTGTTTGCTGGCCGCTGAAGAAGAGGTGGGGTGCTGGGGGGGCTGGCAGCAATGAACTCATCATCCACTTCCAAACTAATTTTTGGTTTCTGTATGTATCAATGAAAAGGATTTGTTGGAGATGAGGGAATCAGGGAAAGTCTGCTGACTGGGGCTTGCATGGATCTGAAGGGCTGTACCGCTGGGGTAGATAAGGAAGGAATTAGCTCACTAACGAATGGCAGGGGAGAAGCAGGAGTCGGCTCCCGGTAGGGATAGAAACATTTCCCAGACTCAGCCGTTGACCAAACCCAGCTCGAATGCGCTTTCGTAGGTAAATGGCAGGAGCAGAGGTCTCATGGAGAAAACTCCTCCATTTCTTCGCTTTGTGCCTCTTCGCCCTTCCCGGGAAGGTGGTGGGGCCGGGGCCGTGTCCCTGCTGTGTGACATGGCGCTCGGTGCTGGGCTGTGTCCCCCCAAGCTGGCACAAGCAGAACTCTGCCACAGGCAGCAGTTTCGGCTCTGTTTTGCTCTGAGATTTTGACTCATCCCAACCCAAAAGTCAGAACGAAACTCACAGCGGAGGGGTGAGACCTGAAACACTGAAACCTGGGGGAGGCTGGTACACGTGGCCGGGTGCAGAAGCAGCGGGGAGGCTGCAGAGGGCTGACACGGGCTGATCACCTAGGACCCCTGGCAGCCAGCCCCCTCTGTCCCCTCTGCTCCCCACCCTGGGCACTGCAGCCCCTTTTAGGATGCTCTTGAAGCTGACCGGAGCTACAGGACTGACAGGCTCAGCTCCTCCACAGAGTAATTTGCTTTTCATCCCGAAGCACCATCAAATGTAAACCTAAAGGAAAAGCCCAGACTGAAACACTGCTGTGGCCAACCCAGCCCTAGTTCTGCTCCTCTAATGACTGGCCCAAATTCCCCAGCCTGCACGCTGGCTTTGTCCCAAACCAATGCCTGGCCCAGCTGAGCCCTGACGCAGCTCGGTGCAGCTCAGCAGCACGACGGGATGCCTGGCTCCTGCTCCGGCGTGTGCAATTATGACCCCAAATTATCAAAGAACGTAACGTCTCCTTCCCAACTGAGACGCAGAGCCTGTGGTGCTGCCTGAGTCCAGCCAGGGCTCAGCCTTTCTGGTCCCCAGGGCCATCCTCTGCCTCGGTGCTGTTTTGGCACCTTGAGACGGGGAAGGGGAAGGCATCGCTCGGTGACACTGAGACCATCATCTTCCCCACGAAACACATGAGTCATCTCTGCAACCGAGAGGCAGCATCCCAGCGCTCTGCCCACACGCCGCCGGGGAGAGCCAGCTGAAACGAGCCTGTTTGGCTTCCCGGCAGCGCCGGGCCCCCTCCTTCCTTCCTTCCTCCCCCCACCACCACTTTCAACAGCCACACGCTCTGCTCGAAAGGATGCCGCGTTTCAGAAGGCTGCTTTTTTGTTGGTGTTTTTCTTTTTTTTTTTCCTGCAGTCGGTCTGGGCCAGCTGGCTTCAGAAAGAAAAACCCGGGGCTTATCTCCCCCCTCTCTGAGTTACATGCAGCTCCCCGAGAGGTTTGTGTTGGGTCTGATGCAATAGAGAGGGGCTTCGCTCCAAGAGGGCTTCCCCTCGCCCCTGCTGAGCATCTTCCCACCCCAGCAGCAGGGACGGGGACACGGACATGGATGGGGACAGGGATGGGGACAGGGACTCCCAAAGCACACCAGGATGCTCAGCATCGCTGCAACCTGAGGACCGTCAGCTTCCCCATGCTGGGTGCATGCAGTTTTTTGGGCTTAATGATGAAAACAGCGTGAAGATGTTACCGCAATAATTTTACGACTTCTCAAGTCTAATTTGATGGTGAAGTGGCTCTCCAGCCCCGCAGGCATGCCATAGTACTGCAGAGCGCGCCGGAGCCATCGCTGCTCCACCAAAGCTGGTGGATGGCCAGCTTAACATGAGCCAGCAGTGTGCCCAGGTGGCCAAGAAGGCCAACAGCATCCTGGCTTGTATCCAGGAGTAGCGTGGCCAGCAGGAGCAGGGAAGTGATGGTGCCTCCGTACTCGGCACTGTTGAGGCCTCACCTCGAGTGCTGTGTTCAGTTCTGGGCCCC
>VXBH01003657.1:95413-107632 GCA_013400035.1 Rynchops niger
GCAGGGGAGGTTTAGGTTAGATATTAGGAGGAATTACTTTACTGCAAGAGTGGTCAGGCACTGGAACAGCCTGCCCAGGGAGGTGGTTGAGTCACCATCCCTAGAGGTGTTTAAGAAACATCTAGATGTGGCACTTCAGGGCATGCTCTAGTGGCAGAGATTGTCGGTTGTTTGGTTGGACTCAACGATCTTAAAGGTCCTTTCCAACCATGAAGATTCTGTGATTCTGCGAAATGATACTGGGTTGTCCCCATGCATCCATCCTGGTGGGTCACCACCTGGCAAGCTGGCAGGTGGGAGCCAGGCTGGACCTGGCAAAATAAATCCATGAATAAATTAAACCCTCAGAAAAAGCAACACTCAGCCTGCTGCAGGTCGCGTTTGCCCCAGTTCACTCCAGCTCGCCCAGTCCAGCCACCCCCAGAATGGACAGGAGCAGGAGCGACCCAGAGGGATGTGGGGCCGTGGCCAGGGGAGCGGCTTTTGTGGTCGGAGAAAGTGGGAATTGCTCTTTTCTGCAGGAATACGAGGTCCAGTGAGGTCACTGGCAAAGCTCCTGATGAACACCCGCTGGTGCTGCTCCAGCCTGGGCACTGCCACCTCCAGGCGGATGTCCCAGGGCCGGGGAAAGCATTTTTGGGAAGTGCAGTGCCACTGCACTGCTGTGTAGCTGCCACCGGGATCACACCGAGTGCCTGCAGAGCGACTTCATCCCCCTGGGATAACCTAGGAGCAGCTGAAGAAACCACCCCACTGCCGCTGCGGCGCCTGCTGCGCGTGTGGAGTGGCTCCGGCACTTTTATTGAGCGCCATATTAACCATTATTTCAATAAAATACACAGCAAACCGCAGGGGAAGGGTGGGGAGATGCTGAAATTTGCAGGCTCCTGTTAGGTACAGGCGCTGCTGAGCTGCGCAGCGGTTACTTACCCGTGTGGTTTATGCGGAGAAATCGTGCAAATAAATATAAAGCGGCACTTGCTGCAGAGAGGGAGCATCGCCTGCCTGACGGGGGGGAAGAGCATCCCGGCCCCCCCCAGGAGCTGCCCCGGCTCAGGGGCACACAGCTCAAGAAGCACTCAGGTCTTTTTTGGATGAAAGCCGTGGCCAGCTCGAGCCAGAGGGAAATGGGGACTTTCAAACAGCGGCTGAACTTCTCCTGGAAGTAATTGTAGGCACTCGGCGCCTTGGAGCAGCAGGCACAGATGGAGGCTGGGAATAATACGGTAATAGCCCAAGCCTGAGCAGAAGGGGTTTCTATTAAGTGCGATGCTTAAACTGTAAATTTCCTACAATAACCTGCAATACCTCTCTTTGGCTTTCCTAATGCAGATGTGAACCGCAATGTGAAATGCCTTTAAAACACAAACACGGCCTAACACCTGTTCTAACGTTTCCTACGCCGCTCTTGCTGAGAGAAAAAACAATAAAAGAAGGCCGGATGGCATCAACAACCACCAAAAAGCACAGCTGTGGCGAAGCTGCTGGATGAAAGAGCATCTCCTTAACACAGCTCCCACCTGCAGGCACAGAAGCTTTTTAGGCACCATGGTTGAACGTCCCACCAGGGCCAGCATCCACATTTAGAATCATAGTATTGTTAGGGTTGGAAGAGACCTTAAAGATCATCTAGTTCCAATCCCCTGCCCTGGGCAGGGACACCTCCCACTAGATCAGGTTGCTCAGAGCCCCATCCAGCCTGGCCTTAAAAACTTCCAGGGATGGGGCTTCCACCCCCTCTCTGGGCAACCTGATCCAGTGTCTCACCACCCCCATGGTGAAGAGCTTCTTCCTAAAATTTACCTGAAATTAAAAGGATTTTTAGCCTTAGAGTATCTTACAGGCATGACTACAATTAATACCTTATAGGAAAAACTATATTCACACAATTGAAGGTTGAAAAATCCACATGGCAAGTGAGAGAGGCCTTGACTCATGTCCTTTACGGCTACAACGTGTGGCATTAGCCATCGCCAAGGCTCAGTGGGGTCCCCACATCCCTGTGGCAGGTACTTGTCCTGGGGAGGGACCATCCTCTGAACTCTGCTTCCAAGGAAATATGATTTTGGAGGGCTACCAAGAAGCTGGTGGTTTGAATAGAGGTGTTTTGCAAATAATTTTTGCTTTTTGCTGGTATTCCTGGGTACTGGGAGCCCTCCTGCTGGGTCCTTGGGACCAGTGAGGGTGATGGAGCCTGAGGGTTTCCCCACCTTCCCACCTTGGAGCAGGCCGTACCGCAGCGAGCCTGGCTCCGAAGACAGCTGCTCCCTGCGCCGTGACAGCCGTGGGTCCTGCACACACCTGCAATTTATGCTACAACGCGTGAATAACCACTGTTCTCGCAGCCGTCTGACATGAAAACTATTCCTTGGGAATTTCCTGGAGGGGGGAAGGGGAAAAGCCACCCAAATCCAGGTAGAACACCACAGAAGCCCAGTCTCCAGTGCAGCCTCCACCACGCAGGCAGGACCCCTTTCCTCCACCCCCTTTCCCCCCCCACGATGCCAGCACCCGCATGCATCCCGCATGCTGGCGTCTTCTAACCAAAGGCCACTGCAAACTAGACCGAGATCACCAGCTCATCTTATGTTAGACACTAAACAGACATGAGATGATTGCTTCGACTTAATTATAAAATAATTAAGCCTTCACATTCCTGTCATCTGCAACTGTCAACGGCAGCCTGAGCGGAGCTGCTGCTCCTCTGGAAGAGCCGTCACTCATCACTGCCGGCTTTGGAGAGGTGTCAAAATAGGGGTAATTTTGCCCGCAGTGCCAGCCAAGGGCTGTAAACAAGCGATCGTGCTTCATTTCAGGGCTCTGCTGGAGCAGGGGACGTGGGGATGGAGAAGTCCCGCTCACCGGCAGCATGGGATAACATCCCGGGGCATAACATACGGCAGCCTCGGATCCCGGCGCAGGGTCCCCATGTCCCAGCGGTGGCACCGGCATTGCACCCCCACCTAGTGAAACCACCTCCTTGCCTTGTGCGAGCAAGCTGTGTAAAACATAAGCATTTAACCACGCTACCAGGAAAAGTCGAATACAAATCAGCACGTACTTATCCTGACAGCATCAGAAAATGAAGGCTGAGGATGGAAATGCGGCTTCATTTGCTGTTCACCCAGCAGAAGATGCAGTTCCCCAAGGAGCAGCCGAGCACCGCATCCACTCGTGGATTTGTGGTTTCCCAGCAAGTCATTACCATTGCTCCAGCAACACCTCATCTGCTAATGGGCAGGAGGAGAAGAATATCTCATTCAATTAAAGCAATGATTAATTTTTGCAGAAGTATAATGACTTTCATGGAGGGTTTCCCTCACCCCTGGCCAGCGCTGCTCCTGCACAGCATCTCACACCCACCGCCAAGCTTTTCTCTTACCAGTGTCCCAGCCATGCTTTAACAAATTCCCAATTAATCACCGTGGGAGGCCACCCTGATTCATTGCCTCCTCCAAACAAGTGCCTGCCTTACCCTGCCTCGCACAGAGCCCGCTGACCTCTCAGCCCTGCAAACAGACAGCACAGCTTCTGGCTAGTCCTTGTCAACACGGTCTGATTTGGATGAGCTTGGCACGGCACGCAGGAAAATAAAAGGCAAACTGGAGAGAAAGTGTCACTGTGGCATTCTCGGCATGTGGCACCACGTTCCCCAGGACGTGCCGAGGCGACCCACACGCAAGGGAAGGAACCTAAAACTGCTGGAAGTAGAGACAGCTTGGTGCTGACTTTCATCCTTCACCTGCTCCATCCTCAGAAGGGGATTTGGGATGAGGGGCCTGGAGAAGGGCTGGCTGATGGCACTGCCGAGCCCGGGGCAGCCGCGGTGGGATGCTGCTGGAGCTGGAAGCACTGGGATGGAGATCCCGAGTGCTGGAGGCCCTGAGCACCCCTCGTAGCTGGGGTTATCATCGCTGTGGAGCAGATTGTATACTCTACATGCTGCTAGAGCATGGGCAGCCAGCCCTGCCCCACGCTGTCCCCAAGTCCCCACCATGCCGAGCCTGCTCACGTGGCAATGCCACCTGAGGCTGGATCTAGACAGCAGCCCGGCGTCGCCATGGGGGAGAGACAAGAGGTCGCCAAAGGCAGGCAGAGACATACAGAAAATGCAAAAGCAAATTTGAGCAAAGCGGCTTAAATCAGCATCGCAAATGCGTCTTTCTGCATCCACGTGCTTTTGCAAGGGAAAGTTGTTAACCGCTGCGTTTTTCCTGGGTAACTTATCAGACAAAAATTGCTGGTCTTTGCAAGGGCGAGCTGGCCCAAAACAGGTGCTCAGTTGCCCTTTCTTACCCCCGAGCTTGACTTTCTGCTGTTTGTCTTCACAGAGCAACTCAGCAAACAACTGCAAAGGATGTTTTGTTCCTTGAAAACAATTCATTCCTCTTACAGCAGCTCCACGCACCAAAGTTCTGGAGATCATCGCACAACTCGCCGACCTCCTGAAAAACCAGCAATGTTGAGAGGTTAAAGATTTTAAAGCCTGCTGCCACCTATGGATGGAAAGCAGTGAGAGCAGGAAAAACTCCCGGGGGCGGGGGGGGCACTGCTGGCTGGAGGGAAGACTTGAGCCCTGAATTAAAGCCATGGGTAGTGGGGAGACGCCAGCAGCCCCGGGCAAGACCTGAGCTTTCATCTTCTACAGAGAAACTCTACAAGGTGCGGGACACAGAGGGCTGAGGGAGGCTATTGGGAAATTTGCCACCCATCATGTGAATACACGTAGTACCAGAAAGGTAATAAACCTTTTTTTTTTGGCTTGCTGGATTAATCTGATCACAGCAGTTTTATTGACAGACCGTTGCTTGCCCTCCCCTTTGCCTAATTGTTCTGATTTAATTAAATCCTTAAAAAAGAAAAATTGCACATATTTGCATTCAGATTGCTAAAGTGATAATTTCTGCAGTAAAGCCCTACAGAATACCTAAAATAGACATCTGTGGGGCCACAGAAACTACAGAGCGGCATATTCCACCCTTGCTGGAGGAAACAGGGTTATCTATAATAAAGAGGACATGTTATTTGTACTGCATCATACCTATAGCAGAGCTTCTAGTTCTTGGAAGAGGCAGGGTGGCCACCCGTGGCAGGGTAAGGGGGGAGGTCGGGCAGTATTTTCTGCAGACGCGGGACAGGAACACCAGCCACGTAGAACCACGCATGGCCCAAGACAGCTCCCAGCACCCCATGAGCATCGCTCCGGCGAGCCGAGCTGCCCCTGCTCCGCAGGACCAACCTGGAACGGGACAGAGAGAAGGATACAGGCAAACGGACAAAATTCAGTGTTATATGTTGTGTAGGATGCTGTTAAACACATCATATTTAATGCTTGTACACACAGCATCCACCTTCCTTTAATCTGGTTATCTGCATGCACCCAAAGTGGAAAGCTAACCGAGAACCGGCATGGTCTAATCCACTGATCTCGGGCATCCACAGCCTTACTCTGGAGAGAAAGATTTAATACTTTCACCACAGGGGTTAAACGTCCCATTATTTTATTCCTTTTTTTTCATTTCATAATCTCCAGCTTCTTGAAAAACCGGTTTTTTCTTTTATCCTGAGTCATTTCACATGAAGAAACCATTGTTCCGAACAGTGACTCATCAGTTTGCATCACCACTTTCCAAACCCCTCGGGGGCACGCGGGCTCGGGGAGCAGGCAATGGCAGCCAGCCCGTATTTACCAATAAATAGGCACTTCATCGCCACCTTGACTCATCATCGCTATTTAGCCTCATTTTGTTCCTGCATCTCAGCCGTGAGCCCGAAGCCATCGCTCTCTTCGCTTTTGTAACCCTCTTTTTATGAGGAGCACTCACACAAACCACGTCTCACTGACAGCCTGTCTGCTGGCTAAATACAAATGTAAAAATTTGTAAGGAGAGACAAAAATCTAAACACTAGTGCTGAAATACCTGGAAATACCAAGTTTCCCGGAGCCAGCCTGCCACGAGGCAGAAAACAGAACTGCCTGTTACTGAGAGATGAGATACCTCATACACCAGACTCCATGGGGGAAAGGGGGACACCATCCAAATTATCCGCTTCATGGAAGCTTTTACAAGGATTGTAAATTACTTTTTGAAATCCGAGTCAAAGTATTTTATACCCTGGAGGTTCTTAGGGCTGAGCTCCCGTTTGGAGCCGTCCTCCTCCGCTACCCCGGGATACATCACCCAGCAGATGCAGCGAGGGATGAGGGAATTTCGCACGAGCGATACCAAGACTTTAGAGTTTAAAGATGAAAACAAAAGGCTCCATCCTGCTTTTCTTACACACCTAGACCTCAGTAAATTGCCTCGTGTATTTCTGCGACTGAGTAAGTATCAATAAACCAAAAGAAACCAAGGAGCTTGGATGCACTATTTCTTCTAAATCCCACAGTCGCCCAGACCGAATGATACTCAGCACCTTACCCTAAATATACGACGCAGCTCTTTCTGGTGGGACGCAAATCGCGGCTCAAACCTCCCGCAGACGTAGCTCCAACCGGAGGCGGAGGGAGCGGTGTCCGCGGAGAGCCCTCTGCGGGCTGCGGCCCTGGCTCCGGCACGCTCCTACCGTGGGTCGGTTGGGTTGGGACCTTGGGTCACACAAGGCTCAGAGCAGCCTGAACGCTCGCAGTCATGTCCGAGGCAGAGAAATGGGCAAGAACATCACTTGAAAGCCAATAGGAAGAATAAAAAGAACACACAGACCTACGACTACGACAACTGATGTTAAGTACCCCCAAAAGCGGGTTGCACACCGTGATGAGCTTAATGTGGGGCATAAATTCCTGGTTTTCTCTAACAGCAAATAGCCTATTGTTGGGATCTTACAGAGTTTAGTTTTTCTTGCCTTCCTACTCTTCTATGCCAATGCTTTCTTTGGTTTCCTTTGCAAGGCTAATAGGAAAACCATTTGAAAGCCATCTCTAGCCAAAATTTCCACCAACACTTCACTACTGACAGAGCTGCCCAGCCATGCAACATGGGGCATGAATGTATTTTCCTGGGATAATGAGCTTAATTGGGGGCTGGGGGGTTTTCTTTGGCTCTTCAGCGGTAGTAACACACCAGCCTGGGCTCCTGATTGAAACCTCCTCCTCAGGCACAGCTTCCCACTGAGGACCTTCCCTGTACTGCAGGAGGCTCGTGAGCGGATGCTGCTCCTTCCACTTCACCTCATTTTTTAGTCTTAGCACAAAAAAAATCACAAAGTTGCCAAAGACCAGGACTAGGAGCAGATTATTCCCTAGGGAGGTATAGAAATACAGGCCAAAGGGAGCAGGCGTAGGGTTGCAATGCATACCCTACAGGCTACATCACACCAGAGAGAGATGAAGGCAGGTGCTGCTCCAGGGGGTTGGGGATGATGCGTGCGAATGGAGGACCACCATCTGTTTTCAGAAGGACTCTCTGTTCCAGCACTTGCCGCAATAAGGCTGGAGTTCGATTGCCTCTTCTGTGAAATGAAGAAAAAACAGGAATGAAGTAAACCCAGCATCCCACTGGTCTTTTTCCCCTCCGTGGTTTTTCTCTCCCTCCTCAGATGACTTTTTCACCCAGTCCCCAGGACAGGCTCTGCTGTTCCTCCTCCCCTCTGCCTGCACGGACAGGCTCCTGCCTGTCCCAGCCCAGCACTCAGCCCGCTCCCTGCCACTGCTCCGGATCCCAAGGAAGCCACCCCAGCCTTCCCAATACTGGTGCTGGACTGGGAGACACCAGCCTAGGACAGACTTGTGGCTGTCCTAGAGTATTTGGGGAGGAATTAAGCATCTGGAATATCTCTCATGAAGAAAGGCTGAGGGATTTGGGTCTTTTTAGTCTGGAAAAAGGACAACTGAGGGGGGATCTTATCAATGCTTATAAATACTGAAAGGGTGGGTGTCAGGAGGATGGGGCCAGGCTCTTTTCAGTGGTGCCCAGCGATGGGACAAGAGGTAATGGGCACAAACTTGACCATAGGAAGTTCCACCTAAACATGAGGAGGAACTTTCCTTTGAGGGTGGCAGAGCCCTGGCACAGGCTGCCCAGAGAGGTGGCGGAGTCTCCAACTCTGGAGACATTGCAAACCCGCCTGGACGCGTTCCTGTGCAACTCCTCTCGGTGACCCTGCTCTGGCAGGGGGTTGGATTAGATGATCTCCAGAGGTCCCTTCCAACCCCTGCCCGTCTGTGATTCTGTGATCTGGGGTGGGAACACCCCTGGCCATTGCAGCTGGGAGGCAGGCTGAGCGCTGGCAGGGATGCAGAGGTGCGGGGGTGTCGCAGGGCGCGCAGGTGGGACACGGCTCCTGCGCAGGAGCAGCAGGGACAGGCATGGCCCAGGCAGGCCCAGCAGAAGACTCGGGGGCAGGACCATCTCCTTCCCCACCACAGCCCTGTACCCTGCAGGTCACCATCGGTACCACCCAACAACGGCACGAACAAAGCACTAATGGCCAATTTCTCCCATGTATTTTTTTCCCTTCTTTTGCAATCTTGAGACACACCTTTTTTTTTTTTTAATTTTGCAGAAAGAATCCAAGCCTCAGCTGCACATCTGTTTCAGCAAGAATTTATTTCAAATCTTGACTGCACAAAAGAAAACTTTTTTTGTGGTGATATTTTTTTTGTTTTCCTAGAAGCTGTCTCTGTGAAGTACTCTGATGCCCACAAGGTGCGTGAGATGTTATCACAGAAACTCACAGCTCGTCCCTCCGACGGGTAACGCAGGGGGTGGTTTCTTTGCTTTATGGCTTCACCTACTTCCCTTTCAAGAAACACCTTCCAGCAGCATGATGTTCTGCAACAAGTTCAAACTCACTTCATACTCCCAGAGAGGTGCAAGTCCAATGACAGTTGACCAAGTCAGACGAGGACTTCGCCAGCATCACCTCCGTGGCGTGTATTTCATAATTCTGTGTTTACGGAGACATAAATAGACGCCATCCCCCAGTCACATGCGTGAGGATCTGTTACACATTCCTCGCTGCAGTCACACAGACTTGCAGCAGCTCCGTGAACTTCGGCTAACCACGGCGACTGTAACTTCTTCGGGTTTTCCTCATTTCTCCCAAAATAATAACGGCAAACAACATGCGTAAATCTTTTACGGATTCTCTCTCGTCTTCTGCCTGACAACGGGCTCTGAAAACACAAGCAGAGTTTCTTCTTTGATAGAACAGAGAGCTCCTTTACAAATGTCTTCCCCAGCATGTTGAACTCCAAACTGTTGAAGAAAAGCTTTCCCCAAAACAGCCTGAGGAAAAAGAAAAAAAAGTCATATTGTTTTTTAAACTTAGGAGGCAATCAAAATTACAGATTAGGAAACAAACCAGTATTACAGAAGTGGTAATAGTAGACAAGAGGACTAGGTGAGGAGTGAAAACAAAAAAAAGGACTATAAATAAAAAAAAAAAAAACGTTCTCTTTACAGACAAATTTTCAGGTACAAACGTCACGTTGACATACCTTCATTAGGGAGGTTCAGCTGAGCCGTCAGAGCCGGCTGCCACAGACAGCAATGGGCAGGAACAAGCAGATGGGACGCATTTTCTAAAAAATGCTTGAATAAACATCTCATTTTGTAGGAACACCCAAACTTCTTTATGTCGATGCTAAAAGCGCCTCAGATGCCAGGAACAACGCACTAAGCTCTAAAAAAAGGCAAACTGTATTATTAGCTCTGCCTCCTCCTGTTCTGCCCAAACGCTGTTTCTGCAGGCGGCACCCAGAACTCCAGCTGCTCTCCCTTCCATAGCTGCACATCTGAACTTCCCCCACGGTGTCTCCGGCAATTATTTATTCACCGGTAAAGCAAAAAGCTTTTCATTTTCTCTACTGCAAACTCCTGATTAATATGGGTTTTTTTAGCCTTTAAAACCTACTGCGAACGCAGGCTTTCACGAAATGTCCTCTGCAATTTGATGCTAATGCGTGGCAGTGACAATATTTTGAAGAAATTTATTTTAAACCTCTTCTGTACGTGTATGTATATATGTATACATATATTTTTACATAGTATATTACATACATACACACCCAGAGCAAGGAACAGGAGAGTTAAGTGGCACATCCAGGGATCTTCCTTTCACAGTTCCAATTTATTTGAAAATGAACCAAAATCAGGTTCGGAAAGAACGGCGTTTGGGCACCGTGGCTGGAACCGATAGCCAAAGCTGAACTCAAACCTCAGCCGCGAGTGCCAACAGGCATGAGAGAGCTTAAAATACAGTTTTAAGTTCTGCAGCTTGTGCTTCTCTCTGGTCAGAAGCGACACGCACTGAACAGACGACCTCAGCTCTGTCCTTGGGGAACAGCCGACCGAGGATCAGCAGTTTTCAGTCCCTTTGCAAAACCCAGCTTAATTGTAGGATGGGTTTCAAAACAACCTGAGAGACACTGGCATTACCGTAGCACGCACAGACCAATTGAAACACAGCTCCTGTCACTACCTAATTTGTCTCTCCCGTCTTCGCTTTCACAAGCACCAGCGTTTCCAAACGGCAGCCCCGGGGTCGGCCCACAAACAAGCTACGGCAGAGCAGCGTGAGGAACCCTGCTCAGAATCGCTCTCCCTCTCACCTCGCTGGCAAGAGGCCGTTTTCCAACTCAGTTAATTTTCTCCCTTCCTCCACTGCACGGCTGGACACTTGGTCAAGTATTTCCTAGAGATGCTCGCACAACCTTCAGGGCAGTCCCTGTAGCGTGGTCCCCAGCGCTGACCCCCTCCTCCCGCCTGATTTCCTGCCGCTTTTAGGTTTCAACAAAACTTTAACAAAGATTTTAACAAATTCTTCACTTAAACCAAATTCCAACCTTCCTCTCCAGAGCTACTTTCTCACCGAGAAGAGCTTCCTTTGCTCAGAAAGCCGGTGTGCTACAAAACCTGAACCACTTCAGCTCCTCTCAACAGGGTAAGCTCAGGTTTCCCATCTGCACATCCCACCGCAAGCACCAGTCCCACCCCTGCCCAGACCAGCACGTCCCACCGCAAGCACCAGTCCCACCCCTGCCCAGACCAGCATCTTGTCACAGCACACCCCTGGTCAACAAACCCGCTCTTATCCACTCCTGGGTTTGCGTACTCAAATACCATTAAACTGCAAAGATCGGGTCTCCAACAGCCCATCTCCGGCCCAAGCCAGGGGTTTGCTCCAGCTCCTGCTGCTCCTCAGAGTTCATCAAACCCCTCTGACAATAAAGCACCACCTTCGGGGCGACAAAACGCAACCAAACAACATAAATTCTTATTTGCTTATGCCAAAATCAGGCATTTGGACTCAATTCTCCTTTTACAAGGATAGCATTTATTACATCGCACATTTAGTATAGAGAATCAGAAATGACATGTAGAGCCAAGCTTTGCACCCACTCTACACATCGCAATTTTTTGTGTTGCTCTTTTAACTTGTTATTGACGCAATGTTGTCATAGTTGGGTGCAGCAGCTGACAGCGAAAGGGTACATGCTCAGAGCAGCTTTTTTGCTGCAAAGGCAGAGGAGGTGACCCAAAGCGCCATCGACTTACACATGGTTTGTGCAGGATCTTCAGCAGCTTACATGTGATGAAGGCTTCCATCATCACTCCAGGACAAGGACAAACGGTGCCAAGGGAGGCATTGCTTCATTCCCTGGTGCCGGTGGTTGCTCTTCTCATTCAGGCAGTGACCAAGTATGATCTAATGCCTCCCAGACCTCACCTTTGTCACAGGTTAAACAGGGACAAGCAGCGCCCTCTGCCCCACAAAGATACCGAGGCAGCATTAGCAGACAGAAAGCATCGAGATCCTGGAGTGAAAGGCATCAAAGGCTCTAAAATGTTATTATCGATTTCTTTCTGTGATGGGATACTTGCCATAAGAAACAGGGTCATAAGAAAAAC
Source organism: Rynchops niger (assembly GCA_013400035.1). Classification (NCBI taxonomy): domain Eukaryota; kingdom Metazoa; phylum Chordata; class Aves; order Charadriiformes; family Laridae; genus Rynchops; species Rynchops niger. The sequence continues at coordinate 107,269 of VXBH01003657.1, forward strand.
AAGGGATACTTTTTTCTTTTTTTAATGATTATTTTACCCTAACTGATCAACAACAAACAAATTTCTAACTCTAGTTCAAAAGCAGCCAAGTAAGAAATAATGTGACAAATGTAAACTGAAGAGAACACATACTTTGGATGGGAAAAGAGTTCTCTGTCACAGTCGGTTCACACACTTCCCCGTGGATGGGATGAGTGGACACTGTTTGAAAAGCACCTAAACCCAGGGCAACCTCCACTCCTTGCAGGCTCCAGAGGGCAGCGGGATGCCAAGGCAGCAGCATTTGCCTCCCAGATCTGATCCTTCCGTCTCATTTTAAAATTGCAACAAAGGAAACATCATTTTTTCCCCTGCCTTTTTTTTT
>VXBH01003657.1:107661-123565 GCA_013400035.1 Rynchops niger
TTTTTTTTGAGTTTTCCAAGTAGAGGATTTGCTTCCACGCACACATAAACAGAAACCCTGGCAAAGAAGAGGCTGAATTATTATTATACCCAGCTGAAAAAAACCCCCAAAACTCACTACTAGACCATGTACTAAGTGATTACACTTTTTTCCTGGGTTTGATAATTTGACAAGAACTCCTTTTGTTTAAAACTCCTTTTCTTCAAATTCCAAGTCAGAATTTTATTTTCTATTCCCAATACTTAAATTTCGAGCATGGGATAACAATAACAAACACCACATTAAGAACATGTTTAAAAACACTTGCATCTTTAGCTTTTCTGCTGCAGTTTATTATATAAATTATGCTTTTAAACATTTAGAGCACTCACATTTCAGAACAGACAATGTTTAGTTCCCCACTGAGATACTAGTGCAAAAAGTGGTTTATCTAAGTGCAAGTAAGTTACATCCCCACTGACAGACAGTGGCTTAGGCTGTTTTTAATATAAATCCCAAGTCCATAACTAACAATTATGTTCTCTACACTAAATCTGAGCATGTTGTAGTCAAAAGAAATATTGGACTTTGGTTGGTAACGACCGAATACTCTGCCAGCACAAACAGGAGAAGAACAATTTGACTTCAAGTAGACTTGTGAATTCACCAGGGTTGGAGACTACCACTATCATTTTTCTGATCCGACTTTAGTTATAAATAAGTGGATGCCAAATGTTCTCTTTGACATTCAGTTCCAGTTATTAAAATACAATAAAAACTCACATACACACGTGTATTGTATTCCAGTGAATGCTGTAGGTCACCTTTGGCACATCACAGACAGCACCTGAACACTGCGTATAAAAATATTCATGAAATAGCCTTGATCTGGCAGGAGGACAAGTGAGAAAGTTCAAAGATCCTTCCCGTCTCCAACGCCAACAATTGTTGCTGAAAAATGGATTAACCAAGACTGAAATACAGCAATGCCTCTCAGTTACACAATACATACTGAAACCCAAGTTTAATTAAATCCAAGCAAAAATAAATCTTTTTCAACCCATAGATGCTAATGTATGGGGTCACTGCAGTGAAACACAGGCTACTGTCAGCAGTAGTTGTCAGTATCTTAGAAATCTGCACTCATTTCTCTTAAAGAACTGTTGCCATGTAAAACCAAAGGGAGACACTTCATAAATAACATCTTTATTAACGAGTTTTCTTTTTCACATTCTTTCAGGTGATGGTTAATTGAAATCTGCATAGTCAAGAGTGCAAAAGAAAAAAAATTCATAGAAGTCAGACCCAAATGTGAATGTTGCCCCGCCCCCCCCCTNGAGACTGGTCACAATCACAGGAAAAAGCAACCTTCAGAAATAAATGACAAAGGAGATATGGAGGGGGGTGGGGATGAAAACCACCAGAAAAAACTCTTATCAGTATATTCGTCTATTAATGAAGTCTTCACACAAAGACACACAACACCCATTCACATTCATGTGCACAATGGAACGTAAACTACAGAAGACAGACACTTCCTCTACTGAATGAAATGAAACAGCGGGATTATCTGCGTATGTAACCGAGTGCTGATCAGCTGTTCCCACGAGGGGAACCATTACAATATCCAGGTGGATAAATGCAAGGTCCAGATTTTTTCATGCCCTTATTACAACCACATTTAAACTAGCATCCTACAGTAGGAAACATGAAATCTGAGTATTTCCATACTACTAAGAATTACTCTTAACACGCACTTTTACAGCAGTATCACCTCCCTTCTTTTTTAATTCTTAATACTATCATCCCTTTCCTTCCTGCTAACATTACTCAGTTGGTTGGAAGCGCAGGTGAAGAGGAGCTCTCTGTGCCCACGCCATGGGTCAGCCGGTGGAAGCGCAGAACACCTCCAGCTTCATTTCCATAAGCACAGGCCAGACGGTCCCAAGTCTCCCACATCAACACCATACTGTGACTGCAAGTAGTATTTTTAATATTTACACCATCTACCGATTTAGCTGTTGTTCTCTATTTGCAACCATCATCAGAAAACTCTAGAGAGGAAAAACAAGGAGGCATGTCCCCTACATAACAGCTGTAGGTAGTGAAGACTCACATATTGTCCACATGCTGGTGAGAGGCCATTTCTTACCTCCAGTTTTGATTTATACAATAGTGACACTACCCTACAGCTGAGCACTAGTTTAAATGCAAAGTTCCCTTATGTTGGTCATTTGGAAAAGCTATCCGATACCATCACTCTGAACTTCACCATGCACAAACTAGGCTTAACACTTTGCATATGACTGTGCAGAAATAAACTTCATTACAGTTTACGTTAGTTAGGTTCTGAATTATTCATCTTATTCAGATGCACAATCAAGGACTGTGGGGAATATTCAGTCATACAAGTTTAGATCTGGGCAAGGAAAAAGCCTCATTTATTTGACACGAGCCTACAGGCTTTAAATCTGAGATTCAAGCCCAGCAGATCAAGACAAAGTTATTTATTAAATCAAACCAGGCAGAAATACTTTTGCTGCCATGGATATCGTAAACATAAGGCCTAAAGTATTTTGGAGAAGACCTACAACAGTAAGTAAAAGGGATTCAGGAAAAACACTTGCAGCATTTTGTACTCTTACAAGGGGGAAACAAACTACACAATGAAACTCAAACCCATCAGGGTGAAACGGTGACTCCAGGGCTGAAACCCTACCTGCGTTGGACAGATGAGAGCGAAACATGCCCAGCACACAGAAACACCAACCCCAGCTCCATGGCAGCGGCAGCCAGCATCGACAAGACACTGAGACACACGTGATTCAACACCCTTGCTTCAAAAACAACCGGCTTCCTCCTCGGGGAACTGAAGCGCTCTAAGATGGGGAAAAACAGGCAGAAGCCTGGAAACAAGGACTGCAGCTAATCAAATTTTACCCCCAGAAGTAGGCTACCTGGGCAGCCAGCAGCTGCCACACTGGCCAGGTTTCAGGGCAAAACCACAGAAAACAATCCATCCTGTCCCAGTTCAGAACACCAAAACCAGACGATTGGGTACGGGTTGATAAATTTTCACAAGCAGCCATGGCAACATTTTTTTTTCCCTGGCAATTTCACAGGCAAAGATTCTGGTAAACCTCAAACCTAATTAAGTTACAAACAGAATATTTAGTGAATGGTACTGTTAGTTTCTTCATAACAAAACCTGTATTTCTTGTGTCACTCCAGGGGTTTAATTCAAGAGACCAGTACAGTAGGACCACTTCTGACATTAGTTCAGGATTTACATTGGCACAGCTGATCTGCATTATTTGTATGTTTTAAAGGTGGTGGTTATAAGGGCATCGAATTAGATTTTTCTTTTACTAACGCAAAATCCTAAAATCAAAGCAATTTGGAAGTCTGAAAAAGAAAAAACCCCACACCTTACTCTAACATACAATGAAACTACTTTGTGGCCTTCTGTGTTTCAGGAAAATATCCCACATATTCAGATCATCAGGCAGCCTCGCTAGTTAAGACACATTAAAATGAAACATTTTCCATTAAAGTTGCCAAAAACCGGATTTAAATTTATTGCATGACGTTGCATAAGAAAGTATATTATTGAAAACTGTAAGGCATCATGCAATTATCCATCAGCTAATTATTTATTATTCCTTGAAAGATGGTTATATACTCTAAAGTTATAAAACCAGTTTCAAAAAAGTACATAAAAAAATTTAACATAAGCATTAAATATTTTTCACATGTTCGTAGTTTTTAGCTGTTAAAAAGTGCATTCAAACATACTGTACTGGAAAGTTGCTCTGACCAAAAACGGTGCCGGAGACTTGTTAAATTAAAAGCCGCAAGAGAATGTTGCATGGGATTAGAAAGCTCACAGATTGTGGTACTTAAACTTACAAACTTGCTTGAAATAATTTCTCAGTCCTCACACTTACAATTTAGAATACATGATATAATTAGCTAAAAATGTATATTTTTTTTTTATAACTAAACAGTCAAATGAATTCAAGTTACATACACTGAGTGATCAAATAAAGAGCAGACAATATTCAGACATGGGACAGAACGTACTGGTGCAATTTTGGCATTAATCAATGTACTGTGCCATCCAACGGAAGCCTTCTCCATAGCCTTGTCTCTTTAGCACGCTGCACATAAACACTTCTAGTGGCCTTGCGTTCAGTTCTTTCAGTGGTATACTGCCCTGCAGAGAGATGAGTGGCCCAGGTTACAGTGTTGTTATGAAAATACGGCTACTTTACACAGACCTTTGCTTCTATAGCATGCCATTATTTAACTTGTGTTGGATACATGGATTTAGAAAATAAATTGATCTAAAACATGCACGTGTTACTAAGATTAGGGTCACCTGAGAAACACATTGAGCATTTTTTTTTTGTCTGCATCCACGTTTGGAGAGAGGGTGAAGTACCTGAAACCATAGTGCAACAGCAAGAACAGCAAGCACACGCACAGAGAATGAGAGCTGATATTAATTTTTCAGTCCCAGTTCCCTGCTCTGTTTCTAATAGCTTTCCAACCAGATTAAAAAGAACATTTGCTACCAATTTTGCAGAACTGACCATAGCAAGAGTGCAGGTCGCTTGCTTGCCAAGATGAGCACAGTGGGATTAAGATATTGCTCAACTGGAGATTCACCATGGTATTCATACTTTAAGGGAAACATCTAAGAGTAAACACTCCTAGAGGAAAAGATGAATGGGTTGCCCAGAGAAGCTGTGGCTGCCCCATCCCTGGAGGGGTTCAAGGCCAGGTTGGACGGGGCTTGGAGCAACCTGGGCTGGTGGGAGGTGTCCCTGCCTAGGGCAGGGGGTGGCACTGGATGGGCTTTAGGATCCCTTCCAACTCTAACTGTTCTATGAATTACAAGACCAGGAGCCCTCCTCAGCAGAGCCACACTGGTGGGCATTTAACGGGAGCTGGGACAGAAGCCACACTGGAACAAAAGCCACACTGGAACAGCTTCGTCAGCTGCAGAGAAGTGTCTTTCCAAGGGCAACAGAGCAACTTGTTTCTAGTGCCCTGTATCCAAATGTCTCCTACAAGTAGTACACTGTATTTACTTTAAATTAAGAAGAGTTGAAGTATCACAAAGGTCCATAATATAAGTCTGCCTTGTTTCAATCAATCCCAGTAGGAACATTTCCCCCTCTCTCCCCTCACAACTTAAACTCAGACTTTACAACGGTGTAAATCTATTTCTAAGCTTTAGGTAAACGTGTCAAGTAATGAATTGTACTAAGTCTGAACTTTAAATAAGATAAGTCGCTTACTGAAAGACTTTATCTAGTTTTCTCTTATAGTTCTCACTGGAACTGTAGTCTCTGAAAACTTGCTCATCCTTTTAAAGGACTGCATAGGAAACTTGAAGTACTAAAAATTATCCTAGGTACAATTCAGTTTTCTCTGAAAAAACATGGCATTAAACATGATGTAAAAAAATTGTAGTACAGATGCATCTAACACACAAAAACAGAAACTCCACAATTCATTTACACCATATGCAGTTATTATGTACTAAGTGCTTTTTAAATTAAAAACTATTTTTTTTTGCATAGCTAGAGTGGAGACAACACACAAATAAGGCAAAAAAAACCTCATTAACAAAATAAACCAAAGCCACCAAAAAAAAAAAAAGGAGCATTACCTTTCCTGTTGTCTGGCCATACAGACCAAACATCTCCCGTAACCTCTCTTCACTAATGGCTTCAGGTCTGTCAATCTTGTTACCAAGAATTAGGATAGGCACATTAGCAATAGTTTCATCTGTCATTAGTGACTACAAAGGAAAGGAGAAAGGAATAGAGATTAATTTAGAATATAGATGGTCAAGTCATTACTGCTCATTTCCAGGTGGCAGCAGAGCTCTGTTGGATACTCGGAATTTGAGCTTGCTTATTTCTTCGTAGTTAAAACTTTCAAAAACTTATGTAAACTTACATCGAGTTCTTCTTTTGATTCAAGCAATCTTTCCTGATCTGCACAGTCAACCAGGAACACAATGCCATTAATCGCAGGTAGATAGTTTTTCCACACTCTGCGAGCTACAGGGAAGATGTGAATTAAAAACAAAAGGAAGTTATCCCAAAATTCAGAGTGATGCACATTGGTAATTGACAAACAACGGGGTGTTGTTTTGAACTCTTAGCTTGTGTTGCCAGTTGCAATTTCATGTATTACAAAACTTGAAATAATGTAGCAAAAGTATCATTCTCCTTACTGTTAACACCGCTCTATCCCACATGCACACGGATGTACTGAGACTTTTTGCGTTTCCCCAAGAATTGTCAACAAAGGTAAGCTTGAAGCACAAAGCTTAAAGGTAAATGTAAGCAATTCAAAGTACAGAATCCTCTTCAAAATACAGACATCCGTCAAAGATTTATGCTCTACTGCAGCTCTTGCCAAATTGTATTTGGGATTTGTGATAAGTGGTGGAGATGTACAACAGAGCAGTGAATGTTTTTTATGCTGTCAAAGAGAGTGTGGGAAGTCAATCTCTGCAGCATGGTTATATTTCCGATCCGAAACAGACAGACTGTAGACAACTCTAACTCAATTCAGTGAAGTGAGTCAATGTATTCTCTTACCTTGAGCATGTCCACCCAGATCGAAGGTAGTGAAAGTCATGCCAGCAATTGTCAGCTCTTCTGAAGCTAGAAATACAAAGAATTATGTTCTCTGTGAAGATTATGCAAGTGCATTGGAACAGTCTAACCTTCTAGCATGTAGATTTTACTTTCCCTCATGAGTCTTTTCAGTATTTTGTTACTCAAGAAACAAATCAGAGCAATACTTTTTCCTCTCAAAATCAGTAACATGTTTGTTTAACAACAAAGTGTTACTAACCCTTAAAACACATGTGAAATATCTATAATGCTAAGAATAGCAGAGAACATTCATACATTACTTATCCCTACACATTACACAAACAGTTGGCTCCAGCATCTGGTTTGCCAAAAAGATGGCATTTCATGTACAACACTGTTCAAGGTTTCTCCTCTTGATGTCCTCTCCCAGTTTCTCACCTCCTTATTGGACACCACCAATCCACATTTTCAACCTGCATTGAACTTTTTCTCCCATGAAGCTACCAGGATAACAATTACACAGCAACCTCTGACCCCAAAAAATCAAAATAGCGTACATAAATAGTAGTTTTCCAGTTACACAGAGAACCTGCTCCCAAACACTCGGGGCCCCGATTTCCCACAGCTTCTGTAATCTAGAATCTCAGCTCCATCACTCGACTTGGTTTTCTCCTCAATTTCAAGTAAACTGCATTGAACTATCCTACGCGCATTTTTTTTTTTTTTTATGTTACTCTATCTACAGATTGCAATCCCAGAAATTCCTTTATTTCTCCCCAGTTATGCTGTTGGTCTTGTGTACAATCAGATCTTGCTTTTCCTGCAATTATTCAAATACTTTCTAGCTATGGAACCAGCAATATTAACTTACTGGGGTGTAACGTGGGGACGTGTTGTCCCAGTCTGTCATCTTTGAGCATGTGCAGCAGCGTAGTTTTTCCAGCATTGTCCAGTCCAAGAAACACTAGTTTGCCCGATTTCTTGTACAGTCCTAGAACAAAGCAGGACCTAGTCAATAATCAGTTAAATCAGTGGGAGTTCATTTCCAGCACTAGAGATGATTTTGCTCCCCGGAACAAAGTGTTACAGTCACGGTACAAAATACAGAACAGCCAAGCTCCACCGTGCGCTTTATCAGTGCCCTTTATCCATGTTCTACTCGTACAAACTATGTTCACACTTGCTCATGTGCCTGCAGCGCTGGGTGTACCACCTGCGACTTACAGGATGCTCAGCAGGACGGGGAGAGGCACACAATTGATGTAAATGTGTCACTCATGTAAAGGCATTTACATTACCTTAGGAAAACCACAAAGCAGGACTAAACCTTGCCAGTGTAGCTTACTCTGCCCCAGCAAAAGAACAGTTTTGCTGACAGGAGATGGAGAGGGAGGCATGTGGGTACACCAGGCTTTAAAACATGGACCATCCTGGACCTGGACAGAGGGTTTTTTCTTCATCTGCCTCCGATTATGACAAAAAAGTTGTCTGAGGCAAAAAGGAAGTTCAGACATCAATGGGTATATTACAGAGAAAACAGCTGCCATGTCAATAGTCATAATTAGTGTATGCATGAATTCTTTTATGTTGGTTCATATATTATTTTGACAAAAACTAACATTCACCCATACCAAATTGTATGGATATATCCTGAATGGCATTGTCAGGACTATTCTGACACACTTGCTGTCATGCAATAATGCTTTCATAACAGGAGTAAGAAATTTTATTTTCAACAATTATCACCTTTATAAAAGTGCCTCTTCCCCTTTTTTTCCTCTACTTGTAACCCCCAATAAATGCAACAGTTGCTGCAAAGGAAAGGAAGGATGTATAAAACATGAATGCCATATTTTCTTAAGTTTGAGGTTATCAAGGGGCAATTCTCTCAAACTTGCCAACACCACATCCTATGCCAGAATTATTTTGCACTGCTTCAAACTGATCGACATTTTTAAGACAGATTTAATTAAAAAAAAAATAATTACATTCTGTACTGAAAAAACTACTGAAGTAATAGACTCTTAGCTTTGCCTTTAAGGAGAAAAAATTTCCCTTATTCCTTCTTCAAGAGCTGGATACTACACCTTGCACATCTCTCTAGAAATCACTACTGACCCCACAGCCCTCACAAGTGCTGAAGATGACAGTACATTTACAGAGGGCGAGGAAATATATACACACGTGTGTGTTGAAATTACATTTCTTCAAAGGCAAAACTGAGCTATGTTCCTAGCAGAATTCTCTCTTCTTTCTGTGTAAAAAGAACTGCAAAATACAGCCAAATATTGCAATGTGGGAGGTTTTTGCATCACCAGATCTTTTACTATATAATGGCATAGTTCTTTGTGGTATGCTGAAGAAAAGTAAATAGAATCATAGAACAGTTGGAGTTGGAAGGGACCTTAAAGCTCACCCATTCCCACCCCCTGCCCTGGGCAGGGACACCTCCCACCACACCAGGTTGCTCCAAGCCCCGTCCAACCTGGCCTTGAACCCCTCCAGGGGTGATACAGAAACATTTTGTGAAGCACACAATCAGATTTTACTGTTAAAGCTCAACCGTCCCATCGCTGCAGTCCTGACACTTAATCACAAGCACAGCCAACGCTCCCGACCTGCAAACTAGCCACCAACATCCTGTGCCGTGCCCTGGGGATGCGGGCAAGTGGCTGGTAGCCATCCAAAGGGCGGCTGGTAGCCATCCAAAGGACACGCTGTCAGCTGCCCATGGCGTCTCCATGGGAAGGCTAGCGAGTGAGCCAGCAGCATCAGTTTCTAGAGCCCTCATTTTTCCTTCTTATCTAATGTGTTATCCTCACACCGTGTTTTATTTGGTGGGATTTTAAACAATGCCATCGCACAGGTGGCCACTGGGACAGGCCTGCTGATGCTGCAGCGTTACAGGGGTGTACATGCCTCTGCCCAGACGACCTTTACACCACAGCTGTTTGCTCACCGCTCCCCCTGCCTTTAAGCTAATCTCTGGGATCGCATTCCAGCATGACGTGTTTTGTAACATGCAGGAATTCTTTCATATTCCTCAGCTTATTTCATTAATGATCTTTATTACTCCAGGTACTGCAGGATGTCTTTCAATACAACTCTAACTTCCCAAACTCACATGCCAAAAATATATATTAGCTATTAAGCTACAGAGTGGAGGAGAAAGTATTAATATTTACAGAGAAAGGAGTAGAGAATCATTTTTATACATTACCTTATGTCACAGGGGAAACTCCAGTTCACACTTCACTTATGAGTTAAGCAAAACCCTACTAAACCTTAGCAAAACAGTGTTTTTGCCACTCTCAGCCTGGACATCCAGGAGCCTTTGCTCCCAAATCAGGTGCTGGTGGTTCCTCTGAAATATTTCACATTTCCTAAGTGTCTTTCATAGAAATGCAAGATGAACAAGCAGCAATTCTTCAGCTATTAGCTACACCAAGACCAGAGTTTACATATATATAAAAAAAGATTCTTTGTGCATTCTAAATATTTACATGCACAAAGATGTACTTCATAAAGTGATCTTATCAGCCTGCTGACAGGACAGCACAAGGAACTGCAGGGAGTTTCTCGAGTGTTATAATCAGCCTTCTTCAACTGTAAATGTAAGTGAGAATGAAAACAGAATGCGTTTCTTCTAAAATAAAGGAGACATATTGAAAGTAATTCTCCTTCCTACTTAAAGCTCCCGTATCTTTCACCAGAATTAGACTTTGCATGCACAGGAATGGGAAAGTGGGCTAGTGTGCAATAATCACTGCTCAGCTAAGTAAGAGGAGATAAGAAAGATTAGTCAACTTAGTTAAAATTTCACTGGCTAATATTCAGCAGTAGTCCAAGGGTCTAACGTTCAGCAAAAAAGTTTAAACTTTCAACTGATAAAAGGCAGGGCGCACAGCTTACCATGATACATTAATGTCAAATGCTTTTTATCCACTTCAATACTATCTTTGGAACTTGTAAATTGTGCCTTTTACCTATATGATCTGCAACTTCAATTCCTCCTTTTAGTATCCTAACATTCCTCCTGTTGGGGTTTTGTTTTGGTTTTTTTTGGGAGGTGGGGTGTGTTTTTTATTCCCCTCCTGTTTTCCACAAGCTAATATTTCACCTTGGATCGATAGGGATTGCAGACTTTTAGCCAGGGAACACTTTCCTGAGGCTCTTCAGCAGATGCCAGTGCAGTTTCACACTAATTTCAGTGACAGGAGCCACAGAATAACACACTGCTGAACATGAGCAAGGGCTTCAATATCTGGCACTAACTTTGTGTAGACCATCCCTCCTATTTGGAATTTTCAAGTGATATCCTCATGTGCAAAAGAACTGAGCTAAAATAACTGAGTTCAATTCTTTACAGCAGAGAAAAATCTGGAAAAGCTCCGCAGAAGTCAACTGAACTACACCAACCTAATTGTAATATGATTAGAGAAAAATCAAACCTGTTATGTTCATCAAAGAAAATGCAATTTTCGAGAGGTTAAAGGATTGAGCGGAGAGCAGACTCTGGAAATACTCAGTATTGATAAGTGAAACTTTTGTTTGAGTATTTTTGAATATACACCAGAACAAATATTATTATTTAACCATCAGCTATGTTTGAAGATAAGAAGTGAACAGACATTTTATACAAGAATAACAGAAAGAAAAAAGCCCAGACTTACCTAAAAACTGTAATACGCTACTGAAACCACTGTAAATCCAATCAAATATGAAAGCCATATCCGAATCTTATAGTCTGAAATAAACAGAAAATACAATGCATTGAAGATCTGTCACAACAGCACGTTAAACATTTAAAGATATTTATAGGTAACAGAAGTTATCCAAAGTTCTGGGTGAAAGAGTGACCCTGCAATGCATTAAAAAAAATACTGTAGAAATGAAAACAGAATCCAGACTGCTTGATTCAACTGCAGCGACTTCCTCTCTCTCTCCCTCCCCGCTCCCCTCCACCACCTTGGAAAATGCTACGTGGACAGAAGTCTTTGCAAGAAGTAAAAATAATTATATCTTAAGCACAGTTTGGTGGAGGTGTGTGATGTTCCACTGAAGATTTCACATGAGATCTTCATATTAACTTTTAAACTAAGAAAACATGGCACTTCTGAGTGGACAACAGAGAGTCAGGGCACAATCAGGGCCAGCCGCTCCTGGGAGCTGCTGAGGTTTGAAGCAGAGGCAGTAAGAGGTGAAGAAGTTTTGTGAAGTTGAATCTAGTGAAGTTTGATACCAAATAATCCCTATTGTCTGCACATACCTGTCCATTTAGCTTGTAATGGGAAGCGACTAATTAGCACAAAGCACTGGAACTGCCATTCAAACACCTTGGCGTGCACAGGCTGCCACAACTTAAACCTTAAATGCAAAGCTTTTTTAAAAAAAGGACACTAGAAGACCACGTTTCCCACTGAATTCCTTCAGCTTAGATTCAACAACATCTGGTTGAGCTGAGAGGCAGCCAAGGCTACTATAACCAACACCCTTGTTGTTCCATACAACCGTCAGCCAACTTCAGCTGACCATCACAGATGGGACACCCCCTGCTACCAGGATGAAGCTCTGCTACTCCACAAGCACCCTTTCTTTGGGCCATGGTAAAAAAAAATATAAGGCCCCTACTCTCGTCCCTAGAAAGAAGCAAGTGGCCAAGATGGATTGCACAGACTGATGAATTCAGATGTTGCTGTCCCAGAAAAACCCCTCTGCCACCAAAGGCAGGGCTGCTGCCAAACAAGTGGCCACGGCAGAGGTGTCAGGGGAACTCTGGCACACCTCCAGCACCCAGGAGGACAGGTAGCACAGAGGAGAAACTGCTGCTACTGACAAAGCGATGCTTTGGGGCTCAAGAATAAGGCCATCACTAAGTTCACCGCACAGACATAATTTCTTCGCTTTCATCTTAATTTCCTCATTATCTGAGGTGAGGATAATCACACTAAAAGCACCAGTTTGACACAGTGAATTAGTATCTAGCACAAAAACCTCTTAAAAGACTCAAGGGCAGCATCCTTAGAAGCATTTAGCCAGCTAATTCCTACTGAAGCGCATAAGCCCTGCTAACATCAGGGGACGTTGGAGTCCGACTGCCCTCGAGAAACTGGACTGCGCTGCTGAGTGCAGCTGGCAGAGGCATCCACACCACTGAAGGCTGTCCTGCCACACTTGCCTTGACGCTGGAGCTGTACTGTGGCAGGGAGGGGGTCACAAGGTGATTTTAGGGCAGCTCTGAGCCTGGAGCTCAGGACACAGTAGTCAAAACACAGGTCAGAACCACATCAAAATCCAGGCATCTGTCACAGCAGTTACACTCATGGCAGGGAACAGACCTTCTCCACTATGCAACAACAGGTATATTACAGAAAGGTAATATGGAAAGAGGAAGAAAGAACATTCTAATTATATTTGCTTGCACTGTAACAAAGTCTTTTCAGCCCATATTTGCCTCCCTGGTTGAAGGCAACGAAGTGTTAGGAGTCCATGGTTTCTCCACGACTAACTCTGAAACTCTTACCCACCTCCTACGCTACTCTGAACAACTCATCAGCTGCAACAGGCACAAGTTTTAAGACTACAAATCAAATATGCTTGTCAGTACATAAACACCCAGTTACACAACGTCACCACTGAAACTGTCCCTTGCATGGCTAAAAAGCAAAGGTCAAGAATAAGCAAACATGGCAGAACATACACGTCAGCAGATTTATTTATTGCTTGAGCAAAATACCAATCGAGAAAAGCCTCTATGGGGCTTAGAAAAACGATCGACTCAAATAACCTGCAAATCAGGGCAAACAGCGTGATGTAAGAGAAGTGCTCAGATTACTGAGGTGAGAATAACTTCACAGCATTTAGTTGTATTAACCTTTTCCATCTATTAAACTTATGGATAAAACAAAACAAAAAATCTTTATGCGTTACAGGAAAGATATTAAGGGGCAAGATTCAAATGATTAAAGTGAGAACAGGATTACTCCGCAAACACAGCTGAAGTGGCATTAATACATGTTAAGTTTCTATTGCCACAAGAAAAGTGCTGTTAGAAACAGAGTTATCCAAATACAACCAGAACAGCCTCCATATCAGCTGGCAGCGCTTAAAGGGAAATACTTTTAAAATGGGGAACAAAACGGACAGCTAATTGTAAAGGTACACTGGCAATATTTGAATAGAGATATTAAATCTACTCTTATCACGCAGGAAAAGTAACTACATCATTCACAGCAGTGTCAAATCAAAGCATTAAAAAACCATAGTGACTCTGTATCACTATCAAGAGTTGTTAACGCTGCTGAGACATCTAAGTCATGGAGCTCCCCGGAATTATGGCAAGAGCTGAGGATGTTCAACACACACAGACTCAAACTCTCAGGCCCGTGCTAAAAATACCATAAAAGCAGAACAATGAAAACTCTGTCAGTGACTGCTAACAAGCCATGAGGAAGACAAAAACACTCTTTTAAGGTTATTTTACAGGTTCCCTTGAAAATAATCAGTTGCAAGCAGAGATAAGCTTTTAATGAAAAACTGTACTGGACAGAAGACAATCTCTTGATACCAACTATCTTCACAGACCTCACTAACTCACTCATGCCTCCTTAACAAAGATATGAAAAGTAATTTTCTAGCATCACCTCAACAACAGATGGCTACCACTTCAAAATGTCTCCAACAACCCTGGCTAACATTATGTCATCAGCAAAGTATCATCTGGTAACTCCCAGGGAGTCCCATGAGCCACTCTATAGGCTGAGGAGATGGGTTTGCCTACTGGAGACCACTTCTGANGCTCTGGTAACATCTTGAGCCAGCCTCCTGAAGGGAATACTGCTGACAGCAGGGGCTAGCAGGCAGAATCATTTCACTTCTGAACCCGTTAGAATAGCAGTTACTTCCAAAGTCTGTAAAACTCTTAGATAAAAGAGGAAATCAGGCTTTTCAAGACAGTTTTAAATCCCTTTACGGATTAATTAGGAAGCAAAAACCAGTGACACCCAAGCTGAACAGCTCTTGCAGTAACTGGGAACGCGCTGTGCGGTGCCTGGGTGGTACTGACAGCAAGAGCCAGGAAAGAAACCTCTGCCCAGCCAAACTGCACCAGCCCTGCACCTGGCCACAGCGAAGCCGGAGAACACAACTTGCAGGCGACAGCAGGGAGTCTACCGTTAAGTTACAATTTCACATATGATCATTTTAACACCTTAAAATGTGACAACGGACAACAAAAATGAAAATCCCTAAGAAACTCAGTGAATAAACCAGTATTCACTTTCTACAGTTCAGTTCATTCTACGGTACAAAGCTGCACTCTGATGTAGCATTTTAAAAGTTGAGGAAAGGGACAGAGTTTGAAAACGAGGTGACAGCACAGCTTTTTTTCAGATATATTTTATCATTTTTTTGATAGCAAGTCATCTGTGAGACTTCAGAAAAAGTAATCATCATGCTGGTTTGTTACTAACTGTGTTGAAAACCAGAAAGATTACATGTTTTATGGCAAGTGATTTAAATTTAGTTATATCACATTTTTTACTCTGAGACAGCCTATTCGAATTTAGCAAAGATCTTAAGCCCATCCAAACCAGCAAAGCAAACAGTTTATCTGCGCAGGCGGCCCGGCAACACACACGCTGAGCTCCTAAGGGCACCTGATGCAGCCCGGCTGACAAAAACCAGTCCTCAGCACACATCTCAGTGTAGGGCCTGCTGCAGCCATTTACTTACTCATAAAACATAACGTGAAAAGCCACAGCTTCTGAAGAAATAATAAGACTTAGAATAAACCTCGGCAGAGCAGCAGAAGGTGCCAGGGGGCCGCCCAAGAGGGCTGGGGAGCACCTGCGGGTTTGGGGCCACACTGACACCGCTCCCCTCGCCACCGCGCACCCCGCGGCAAGGCAGGGCCGGGGCTACGGGGACACCGCCGGGCAGCCGGGAAAGGCTCACCCACCGGGCGGCGGCACACGGGCCGGCAACCCCAGCCCTGGGGCGAGAAAGGAAAGGGGGAAACAGTGAAGAACGGGGGGAGCCCGGGGGGAAGCGCACACCGCCCCTCACAGCGCGCTGCCTGCAGACCCGCGTAGGCCGCGGTCTCCCCCGCCGCGCAGGGACCCCCGGCCAGGCCCGGCCACAGGCCGAGGCCGCTCCCGGCGGGATACGACAGCCCCCTCCCTACTCCAAGCCGCTCCCCCGGTCCCGGGCAGGCCGGGGCGGGCAGCATCCCTCACCAACCCCCCCGCCCCGCGCTCACCCGCCGCCGAGCCTGAGGTGCGGGCGCTCCGCTCCGCTGCGCT